>ML108981.1:3807-24057 GCA_003697995.1 Taxidea taxus jeffersonii
TCATGATTTTATTTATTTGGGTCCTTTCTCTTTTCTTTTTGATAAGTTTGGCCAGGGGTTTATCAATCTTATTAATTCTTTCAAAGAACCAGCTCCTAATTTCATTTATTTGTTCTATTTTTTTGGTTTCTATTTCATTGATTTCTGCTTTGATCTTTATTATTTCTCTTCTCCTGCTGGGTTTAGGCTTTCTTTGTTGTTCTCTCTCGAGTTCCTTGAGGTGTATGGTTAGGTTGTGTATTTGAGACCTTTCCTGTTTCTTGAGATAGGCTTGTATCGCTATATATTTTCCTCTCAGGACTGCCTTTGCTGTGTCCCACAGATTTTGGACCATTGTGTTTTCATTATCATTTGTTTCCATGGTTTTTTTCAATTCTTCTTTAATTTCCTGGTTGACCCATTCATTCTTTAGAAGGATGCTGTTGAGTCTCCATGTATTTGGGCTCTTTCCAAATTTCCCCTTGTGATTGAGTTCTAGCTTCAGGGCACTGTGGTCTGAAAATATGCAGGGAATGATCCCAATCTTTTGATACCGGTTGAGACCTGATTTATGACCCAAGATGTGATCTATTCTGGAGAATGTTCCATGGGCACTAGAGAAGAATGTGTATTCTGTTGCTTTGGGGTAGAATGTTCTGAATATATCTGTGATGTCCATCTGCTCCAGTGTGTCATTTAGGACCTTTATTTCCTTGTTGATCTTTTGCTTGGATGATCTGTCCATTTCAGTGAGGGGTGTGTTAAAGTCCTCTACTATTAATGTATTCTTGTCAATGTGTTTCTTTGATTTTGTTATTAATTGGTTTATATAGTTGGCTGCTCCCATGTTAGGGGCATAGATATTTAAAATTGTTAGATCTTCTTATGTTTGACAGACCCTTTGAGTATGATATAGTGCCCTTCCTCATCTCTTACTATAGTCTTTGGCTTAAAATCTAATTGATCTGATATAAGGGTTGCCACCGCAGCTTTTTTCTGATGTCCATTAGCATGGTAAATTGTTTTCCACCCCCTCACTTTCAATCTGGAAGTGTCTTCGGATCTAAAATGAGTTTCTTGTAGGCAGCATATGGATGGGTTTTGTTTCTTAATCCATTCTGAAACCCTGTGTCTTTTGATTAGGGCATTTAGCCCATTTACGTTCAGGGTAACTATTGAGAGATATGAATTTAGTGCCATTGTATTGCCTGTAAGGTGATTGGTACTATATATTGTCTCTGTTCTTTTCTGATCTACTACTTTTAGGGTCTCTCTTTGCTTAGAGGACCCCTTTCAGTATTTCCTGTGGAGCTGGTTTGGTGTTTGCAAATTCTTTCTGTTTTTGTTTATCCTGGAAGCTTTTTATCTCTCCTTCTATTTTCAATGATAACCTAGCTGGATATAGTATTCTTGGCTGCATGTTTTTCTCATTTAGTGCTCTGAATATATCATGCCAGTTCTTTCTGGCCTGCCAGGTCTCTGTGGATAAGTCTACTGCCAATCTAATATTTTTACCATTGTATGTTACAGACTTCTTGTCCCGGGCTGCTTTCAGGATTTTCTCTTTGTCGCCAAGACTTGTAAATTTTACTATTAGATGACAGGGTGTGAACCTATTCCTATTGATTTTGAGGGGGAGTCTCTGCACCTCCTGGATTTTGATGCTTGCTCCCTTTGCTATATTAGGGAAATTCTGTACAATAATTCTCTCCAATATACCTTCTGCTCCCCTCTCTCTCTCTTCTTCTGGAATCCCAATTATTCTAATGTTGTTTCGCCTTATGGTATCACTTATCTCTTGGATTCTCCCCTCGTGGTCCAGTAGTTCTTTGTCTCTCTTTTGCTCAGCTTCTTTATTCTCTGTCATTTGGTCTTCTATATCACTAATTCTTTCTTCTGCCTCATTTATCCTAGCAGTAAGAGCCTCCATTTTTTATTGCATCTCATTAATAGCCTTTTTGATTTCAACTTGGTTAGATTTTAGTTCTTTTATTTCTTCAGAAAGGGCTTTTATTTCTCCGGACAGGGTTTCTCTAATATATTACATGCCTTTTTCGATCCTGGCTATAACCTTGAGAATTGTCAACCTAAATTCTAGATCTGACATATTACCAATGTCTGTATTGATTAGGTCTCTAGCCTTCAGTACTGCCTCCTGTTCTTTTTTTTTGTGGTGAGTTTTTCCGCCTTGTCATTTTGTCCAGATAAGAATATATGAAGGAGCAAATGAAATACTAAAAGGGTGGCAAAGACCCCAGGAAAATGTGCTTTAACCAAATCAGAAGAGACCCCAAATCGTGGGAGGGGGGTGAGAAAGGGGGTAAAAAGATGTTCAGAAAAGAGGGAAAAAAATTAAAAAAAGAGAACACCAGGAAAAAAATATAGAAAAAGAAAAAACATATATATATATATTAGACTGGTGACTAGAACAGGGTCACCCACTTAATTTTGGGAGTATTTTGTTCTCTTAGAAGAAACTACCTCCCAAAACTTTAAAGAATGAAAAACACATATAAGGGTAAACACCATGAAGGGATGAAATATGACTATAAAGATGAAAAAATTTTTTAAATTTCTAACAAAGGAGTTGATAGGGTACATTGGTAGGGAGAATAAAAAAGAAAAAAAAAGAAAGAAAGAAACTGGAGAGAACTTGCTTGGGCTGGAGACTAGATCAAGCCTGGTGCTAGATTTAGGGTGTATTTTGATCTATTAGAAAAGTTGTACCCCAAATTCTTTAGAAGAAAAAAAACCCTATGTGTATACAAAGAATAAAGTTAGATACAATAAAGGATAAAATATGACTATAATAATCAAGGTTCAAAAAAGATTTTTTTAAGAAAGTTATTAAGATAAACTAGTTAAAAAACATAAGAGGAAAGGGTAAGAGTTTAAAAAAATTAGGAGAGAAAAAAATTTTTTAAAAAATTAGTTAACTTTGCAAAACTAAAGATTCATGGGGAGAAAGCCATGAATTCCATGCTTTGCTTTCTCCTCCTCTGGAATTCCACTGTTCTCTTTGGTAAGTGAACTTGGTGTTGGCTGGATTTCTTGTTGATCTTCTGAGGGAGGGGCCTGTTGTAGTGATTTTCAAGTGTGTCTGCACCAGGCAGAATTGCACCACCCTGACCAGGGGCTGGGCTAGGTAATCCTCTCGGGTTCGCTTTTGGGAGCTTTTGTTCCCTGAATGCTTTCTGTAGATTTCCAGAGGACGGGAATGAAAATGGCGGCCTCCCAATCTCCGGCCTGGAGGAGCCGAGAGCTTGGGGCCCCACTCCTCAGTGTGCCCTCAGATAAAAGCGCTTAATCACTCCCGTCTCCCCAGCCTCCAGCCGCGCTTGGAGAAAATCACGCGTAATCACTCCCGTCTCACAGGCCTCCGGCCGCGCTCCAAGGTCACCCAGTCTGTGACCAAGCGTCTCTGTCTCTGGCACAGACCTCCATTTGGAGTCTCCAAACCCTGCAGATCTCTGGGCTCTCCCAGGTCGGAGTCTCCCCGGATCTTGTGGGGACCCCACGCACAGAGCACGGGCCTGTGTCACAGGTTACGGTTCAAGGTAACCCTGAGTTGAGAGCTCACTCCTCGGCTCTGTCTCCATAGCTGGCTTCTCTGCTCTAATACCTGTGAGCTCTGCGACACTCAGACACCCCTGATCCTTCTGTGACTCCGCGGGACCTGAGGCCACGCTGTCCCCGCGAGGTCTTCACCCCATTTTAGCCTCTGGAGTGATGTCCCTCCGTGGAGCAGACTTTTAAAAGTCCTGATTTTGTGCTCTGTTGCTCCGCCACTTGCCGGGAGCCAGCCCCTCCCCCCGGGGTCTCTCTTCCCGTTTCTTTGGATTCACTTCTCCACTGGTCCTACCTTTTAGAAAGTGGTCAATTTTCTGTTTCTAGAATTGTTGCTCTTCTTCTCTCAGATCTCCTGTTGGATTCATAGGTGTTCGGAATGGTTTGATAAGCTATCTAGCTGATCTCCTGCTGCCTGATGTCCTCTCAGCCTGCTACTTCTCCACCATCTTCTCTACTCAGGGTGAAAGATACTCTTAACCCCAGGTTTGCCTTTTCCTTGGTCTCTTCCTCCCATGCTCGTGCCCTTCCCCCATCCCATCCTTAGGTCATTTGTGTGGTGTTTCGGTTTCTCCAGTTGTTTTTATATGTATTTACCTGGAGGACTAATACGCCCCATTACTGCCTAAATTCTATCCATCTTTCCAGACACAGCTGGAAGTTTGAGTTCTTTGAAGTTGTTCATTTATTCCTGGGCTACTAATTCAGCCCCTCGTCTGAGCCAGCACTGTTTTAGGGTAAAGCCTGGAACAAAACAGAAGAAATATGTTCCTATTTGGTTCTAAGGGATGTTCTAAGGGAGCAGTCAGACAATTAACAAATAAGCAAATATATAGGATGCCAGATGGTTAATGCTATAGAGAAAAATAAAACAGAAATAGCAGAAATAGAGAATGTAGCAGAATAGTGGAAATAGAGAATGTAGGTTGGAAGGGAAATGCTATTTCATATAGGGTGGCAAGGGAGAGTCTTGCTCGTAATGTGAGGATGCCTATGTTGTAGTAAGGTTTTCTTTTTTTTCTTTCTTTTTTTTTTTTTTTAAGATTTTTTTATTTTATTTTTTATTTATTTTTTTAAAAGATTTTATTTTATTTTTGACAGATAGAGATCACAAGTAGGCAGAGAGGCAGGCAGAGAGAGAGGAGGAAGCAGGCTCCCCAAGGAGCAGAGAGCCCGATGTGGGGCTCGATCCCAGGACCCTGGGATCATGACCTGAGCTGAAGGCAGAGGCTTTAACCCACTGAGCCACCCAGGCGCCCCAAGATTTTTTTATTTGACAGAGACAGTGAGAGAGAGAATACAAGCAGGGAGGGTGAGAGAGGGAGAAGCAGGATTCTCCCAGAACAGGGAGCCCCTGTGGCTTGACCCCAGGACCCTAGGATCATGACCTGAGCCAAAGGTAGACGCTTAATGACCGAGCCACCCAGATGCCTCTGTAGTAAACTTTTCATTCAGAGGGAACACCATATGTAAATACCCTGAAATGGGAATGCATTTGGGGTGTTCCAGGAAAAGCACGGAGGCCCCTGTGACTGAAACAAGGTAGCAAAAAGGGAGAGAAGGAAAAGATAAACCAGAGAGTGATGGGCAGTGGATTAAAAAGGGAAGTGTTGGGCCTTGCAGTCCTTTCTAAGGACCTGAGTGAGAAGCGATGCTACATTCAGGTTTTGAGTAGTAGAGGAAGAGGGAAGATACTCGCTTTTTACAGGGTCATGTTGGCCTCAGAAAATAGTCCACAGGAGTCAAGGACACAAATTAGGGGGCTTTTTTTACATCTCTGGATGAAAGATGGAAGAGCCTTGGACCAGTAGTAGAAATGGAAAGTGTTTTCAGAAGGAAGGAATGATGTAAAATTCTGCCTTAAGATAAGGTAGATGCAGGAAACAGACTGACTGTAGGATTTAACAACATAGAGGTTATTGGGAGCCTTGGTGAGTATGGTTTTCACAGCGCAGAGAGGGGCTTGAAGCCTGTGTGGAGAGAGTTCAAGAGACAATCGGAGAAGAAATATGGAGTATAGGAACAGTTGTTTTTTTTTTTAAATATTTTTGGACGGTGGGTGGTTAGATTTTGCTAGAAAAGGGAACAGAGAATGGGGATGGTTGTTAAACTAAGCATGTGGGGGTCAAGAAAGGAACATCTTCCTTGAAGATTCTGGGCCATGTTTCTTTTTAAAACCAGCCCAACACAGATGCTCAGCAGCTGTCTACTGTGAGAGTAAGTGGTTGTATTGTGACCTGTATTTCTAGTATGGTATATCGTACAACTTTGAGGTTGTTTTATGGATATTTTTCTTGTATAATCAATACTGGGTTGAGAGACACTAATCCGACAATGTATGGAAAATAGGAACAAAGTGGGTGCTAAAATTTCATGTGGTATATTGATTGCACAACGTGATCTCTCAGCTAGTCCAGGGAGCGGAAGGGAGATGCTTGGCTTGCCGGCCCGCCTTCCTTTTCAGTCCGTGATTGCACATGGCCAAGGGCCATGCCTTCTTGGTCTCTGTATCTTCGGTATACAAACAGTACCTGGAGAGTGGAGGCCTTTGAAAATGAGTGATGGGCAAGCATGAATTAACAAATGATTGAATAACAGGTAGTACAGTAGTCTGTGCAGAACCTATCATCTTCTGAAAGAAGACAGAATTGGTAAAGAACAGCTCCTTGAACTCTCAGGAACTGAGAGCTAGTGATAATACAGCAGGAGCAGAATCTTTGAAGAAGATTTATAAAACTTGATGTCTTGTAGACTTGAACTGGTTTATGAACACCAAAAATGAAGGAAAAGTGATTTTAAAATGGAGTCTAAGAGATTGTTTTCTTTAAATTTGCCAGGCTTTGAAAATTCTAATATATTAAGCACTGGATTAGAATTGTTCTCCACAATTCATGGATCATAATGATTTAATTTATTATTAATAAGACCATTATTTAGTGTAGTCAGAATTCCATTATAGTCCAACACTAATAAATCATTTGCCATAAAAGTATCACCAAAACTTCTAATTAAACAAAGTCCACCCTCGTATCCAATCTTGGTCTCCTCATGATGGAGTGCTTTGGTGCGAGCCCAATTTTATGACTTTGTGATCAGTTGATACCCAGTTCAAGAGGAAAAACCTCCTGCTTCATGTTCATTTTTCAGCCCATGGCTAGGTAATGACTCTACCAAAACCAGAGAGTGGTCAGGAGTTACTTTCCTCAAACGAGAAACATTATTCACTAATGACAGTATAACTTAGCTACAGAATTCCCAGGAAACGATACTTAGATTGTTGTAATGGTGCTTGCTCCCTGTAGCATTGAGATCTGCAGAGACTTCAAGCCCCATTGGGTGTGCAGGCTCCTGGCTCCCCAGCGGTGGGATGGCTCCCTGGGGTCTGAAACACCAAGGGAGCTCCTCTTGCTTGTAGCATACTGAGCTAGTCTCCTTGGCTTGACTGAACTTTGCCCTGATGTCTTAATGATGATACATCCTAGACCTGCCTTTTATTATATAGCATTTACTAGAGAAAACTTGTCATCTCAAAGGGGCAGAAGAAATTTATAATTACATTTTCCCCCCACTCCCCTGGAGTTCTGTCCTCTATGAATATCTTTCCGAAGGACCTAGGGGCCATCACTTAGAGACATTATCTCTTTTGATGATTCTGTCTCTCTCTTACAGTCTCTGTGGTGGGTAGTTACCTGATTTTGATAAGCAACAATCTGCAAATGAAAAATGTCTAATCACAGGGACCAGCCTCGTACTTTCCCACTGACTTATTCCAATTCCTCTTGTTTCAAGGGTAGAGCTGAGTTTTCCCACTACCCCCATATTCTAATAGCCTTGAATAAAATCTTCTTGCCTATATAACTCCATCCTGATAATTTGTCTTTGACAGTGTTGAGAGCTCATCTCTTATTTGGTAAATGAGTCAAAGTAGTACCAGTGAATGTTGTGTATGTTGCTGAGAGATAAAAACAAAATTTAAAGAGCCTGTCAGGTACTGTAACATGGTTCTGCTCAAGCAGGCGTATTGAACCCAGAATTTGTGCCAAGTTCATGCTGACAAATTCTGCTCAATGTAAAATCACCTTCCTTCCTCCTTGGTGTAACAGCTTCAGGATCCAACCTCACACATTTTCATGGTTTCTACTGATACAGATTAGCAAAATCGTATTGTCCTTTCATTGTGTATGTCCTCTCCTTAGAGGAGGGACTCTATACTTGCTCCTTTGGGGCGTGTCTTGATCTGACTGGACAAAGGACTGGAGAAATAAAGGGGATTTTTAGGTCCAAGAGCATTTGACGTTCTTGGGCAAGAAAATATTAAGGCAAGACCATGGCAGAGTTGCTAGCAAAACAAGACTGTACTGTTCACATAGCAGAGAAGGGGTGGTTTCTGCTGATAAGGGGCGTCCACTGGTTCAGGATTCTCAGATTCCTCTGGATTATCTCAGATCCTCAGATGTTCACACTCTTCCACAGAAACTGTCTGCCTTTTCAGGTTAGAAACCTGCAAGGTAGTGAATTCCACTTACATTGCCATGACAAACTTTTGGATACCATTCTTCATCCAATTTTCAAATGACTTCAGTCTTGCAACTGCAAGAAATAAGAAGCTTTTTAGGGAAAACAATAAAACCTCCCCATACTCTCGACCATGCCTTGAAGGAAGAGTTCTAAACCTGACACTGGCTGTTAGCTTAGCTCTGAGTTCAGTGTGAAGCAGGCTGATTGCTCCACAGCATTTATGTATCACGTGATAACTGTCCAGTGTCTTTTCAAAGCACATGTTTAATTGATGAGGCCATGGGTCATAATTTAAAAAAAAAAACTGCTTTGCCACTTAAGGGCTTAGACTGTTTGTGTCCTGTTACTTACCAATAGCTGGATTGTCATGGCCTTCAGACGCTGTCAAGCAAGGTAAACCAAGTAAAAATTGAGACCGTTTATTACCAGCAGGTGTAAGTAAGAAAATTTAAAAAAAAATACATATAGGAATAAGGAAATGAGGGTGCCTTGGTGGCTCAGTGGGCTAAAGCCTCTGCCTTCAGCTCAGGTCATGATCCCAGGGTCCTGGGATCGAGCCCCACATCAGGCTCTCTGCTCAGCCTGATGCTCTACCTATTTGTGATCTTTGTCAAATAAATAAATAAATCTTTAAAAAAAGAAGGAATAAGGAAATGATCTCTGAAGGAAGTCTGAAAAACAAAAAGGAATAGTGAGGAATAAAAGTAAATTCTATGTAAATGTAAACATTGGTTGGAACAGAAGTATAATTTGAGAGATTAAAAATCAGGAACAGAAAAAAAAATCAGGAACAGAATACTGTGCAATGGTACCAAGTAAGTCATAAGGAGGTGATTAGAATTTTATGTTCCAGTGTCCTTGTAAAGTTTGGGAGGCTAAGATATTAGTTACCTTCAGACTTGGTTAATTTTGCATGGCAAGACTTGAGGGAGAACCACTAAAATAATAGAAGTACCATATAACTTCCAAATCAGTAAACAGATAAAATATGAAATCAAAACCATGTTGTAATTAATTCATTAAAACCAAGAAAGGAGGGAATAGAAATGTAAAAAAGTAAAACAAGAAGTGCTGTCTAAGATGATAGAAACATCACCACATCTATCACCAATTACAATGAATGTAAAGAGAGTGCACTCGTTTTATTTTTTATAATTTTTAAAAATTTTTTATAAACATATAATGTATTATTTGCCCCAGGGGTACAGGTCTGTGAATCACAGGTTTACACATTTCACAGCACTCACCGTAGCACATACCCTCCCCCATGTCCATATCCCCACCACCCTCTCCCTACCCCTCTCCCCCCGGCAACCCTCAGTTTGTTTTGTGAGATTAAGAGTCTCTTATGGTTTGTCTCCCTCCTGATCCCATCTTGTTTCATTTTTTCTTTTCCTACCACCTTAACCCCCCACGTTGCATTTCAACTTCCTCATATCAGGGAGATCATATGATAATTGTCTTTCTCCAATTGACTTATTTCGCTAAGCATAATACCCTCTAGTTCCATCCACGTCATTGCAAATGGCAAGATTTCATTTCTTTTGATGGCTGCATAGTATTCCATTGTATATATATATATATATACCACTTCTTCTTTATCCATTCATCTGTTGATGGACATCTAGGTTCTTTCTATAGTTTGGCTATTGTGGACATTGCTGCTATAAACATTTGGGTGCATGTACCCCCTTGGATCACTACGTTTGTATCCTTAGGGTAAATACCTAGTAGTGCAATTGCTGGGTCATAGGTAGCTCTATTTTCAATTTTTTGAGGAACCTCCATGCTGTTTTCCAGAGTGGTTGCACCAGCTTGCATTCCCACCAACAGTGTAGGAGGGTTCCCCTTTATCCACATCCTCGCCAGCATCTGTCATGTCCTGACTTGTTAATTTTAGCCATTCTGACTGGTGTGAGGTGGTATCTCATTGTGGTTTTTTGATTTGTATTTCCCTGATGCCGAGTGATGTGGAGCACTTTTTCATGTGTCTGTTGGCCATCCGGATGTCTTCTTTGCAAAAATGTCTGTTCATGTCTTCTGCCCATTTCTTGATTGGATTATTTGTTCTTTGGGTACTGAGTTTGCTAAGCTCTTTATAGATCTTGGATACTAGCCCTTTATCTGATATGTTGTTTGCAAATATCTTCTCCCATTCTGTCAGTTGTCTTTTGGTTTTGTTGACTGTTTCCTTTGCTGAGCACACTGGTTTTTATTTTGAGAGAGAGCATGAAAGAGAGCAGGGGGTTGGGGAGGGGGAGAGGAAGGGCAGAGGGAAAGAGAGATTTTTTTAAAAGATTTTATTTATTTATTTGAGAGAGAGGGCATAAACAGGGGGGAGGGGTGGAGGTAGAGGGAGAAGCGCACTCCCTATTGAGTGGGGAGCCCAACTCAGGGTTCGATCCCAGGACCCCGAGATCATGACCTGAGTGAAAGGCAGATGCTTACCCAACTGAGCCACCCAGATACCTGGGAGAGAGAGATTCTTAAGCAGAGAATTCATACTGGATGTGGAACCCAACACGGGGCTCAAACTCCCCAAGATCGAGAGTTGAACTGAAATAAATAGTTGGATGCTCAACTGACTGAGGCACCAGGACCCCATACGCTCAATATTTGAGAGAGATTCACCTATTGCTTTGGGGGGGGGTGGCCATGTTCTAAGAACTATATAAAGGGGAACTGGATGTAGGTGGTCAAAAGGTACCAACTTTGACTTAAAAGATAAGATAAAAACAAAATGCGAGAAATACAATGTACAACATGCTGGTGCTAGTTAACACTGATGTTTGGTATATTTTGAAAGTTTTTAAGAGTAAATCAGAGGAGTTCTCATCACAGGGGACAATTATTTTTCTTTGGGACCTATATGAGATGATGGATGTTAACTACATTCTTTTCTAGGGGAATCCTACTTGGGCTTCAAGGTTCCAGTAAAGCATTCCATGGTCTTCTTTCCTAGTCCTCCTCTCGTGCTGCACTGAGTCTCTGTGCATACCTGCGCCTTTTCCTGTCCCATGCCTTTGTCCTCCCCGTGCGTACCTTGGGGACAGGACCATCACTTATTTACCACAGCACACACCATTTACAGCACAGTGTTTAACATGTCAGCAAACCTCAGCACAGCCCAAGCTGCTGCACTGTGCGTTTCTATGGGCTCCACTTTGGGTAATTCCACAAAAGAGACTGCAAACATGATCTAACTTGATGTTGCTCTGAGCACGAATTTAGCAGCTGCAAGTGGTACCAAGCCTCCATTTTCCTGGATTAGAGACTCTCCATGCAAATTTGAGCAGGAAAAGCACACCCACAGCGCATACTTTGTTGATATTCCATATATAAAAATAATTTTGAATGATTTCTGATTCTTTACTGAAATTCTGGTTGTCAAAAGTAAGGATGAGAAAGGTAGACTGTGTGCAAAATTCTTATACTAGAAATTTGCTTTACTTTAGGAAGGTTTTTAATTTTAAAGATAATTCTCCTTAGATTTCATTCGTTACTCTAATCGAAATGCTGCACCACATTTTCATATTGCTTTTATTTCTGGTTATTGCCATGGTAACAGATTTATTCCAACATGCATGCATTTTGAGCTAATTTTTTTTTCTGGAGAAAAATACTAAGGAGAATAAAAGGTAAGGAAAAGAAATGACTTCTGTTGAATGGGTTTTATGATCAACCATTAGCTTGGTACCAAATAAAAGCAAGTAATTTCTCCTTTGGGTAATTAAGAGAAGGGCCAAATGTATTCATTTTAAAAAGACTTGTAAAATTCACAGGAGTGAAAAAAATGTCACCTAGGATTATGAATGGGTAAATGAAGTGCGGATGAATATATTAAGAAACAGAGATGTACATGACTTGCTTTATAGTCACACTAGAGCGTGGGAGAGCTAAGCATTTTTTCTTCCAAATATGACCTTGGCACATCTGGGTGGCTCAATTAAGCATCTCTCTTTGGCTCAGGTCATGGTCTCAGGGTCATGGGATCGAGTCCCACATTGGGCTCCCTGCTCAACGGAGAGTCTGATTCTCCATCTCCTTCTGGCACTCCTCCTGCTTGTGTTCTATCTCTCTCCTGACAAATAAAATCTCCAAAAAATTTTTTAAAAATGACCCTGTGAATGGCAAAGAAACAACATTTAAAGAGGCATGGCTGAATTTTTGTGAGAAAGGCTCAGACTAGTTTATTTGCATATTGTTGTATTCATATGAAATGCTTACTATGCTCCAGTCCCCATACTAAATTCTGGATTTAATAAGAAACCAAACAGCCATGGCCCTGCCTTCACAGAGCTTAGAGTCAAGTAAGGGAGACAAACATGGACTTAAAAGTACTCAAATGTATAACTAGATACTGTGAAAAGAGCACAAAGGTAAAGAATCTAGAGCTAAAGAAGCAGATAACATGTAGACCTAATACAGTCCAAGGAGTTAGAGAAAGTCTCCTTTGTAAAGTTCTATCTCATAATCTGCCCCCAAATTAACAAAGTGCAGAGTCGGCAGAAGAGCACGGAGGCAGCAGAAACTAAGACAAAGTCCTTAGAAGAGACAAGTGTGGTGTAACTGGGCACAGAGTTCTAGAGTGTGTGTATGATGCGTGCTTGAGGCACTGTTGGGTGATAAACTGGTGGGAACAGAAGTTGGAGGGAACAGATGGTATAGCATCATTTGAGTTGTATTAAGGATTTTGATTTTGATCTAAAGCTCATTCAGAAGCTCCTCAAGAGTTTCAAATAAGAGAAAACTAGGATCAGATTCATAGTTCCAGAGTATTCATGCCAGCTGCTGGTCTGGGCAGAAGTAGATGTAAGAGCCAGTTGGGACACTTTTTTCAGTAGTCGATGCAGTAGCTGAGCATAATTTTCTTGAGGTGACAGGGGTGTTTTGTCAGGGGCAAATGATGCTCAAAGACTGAGATAGTCTTTGCCAATGATTTATTTAACACAGATTCACTGCAGGAATTAGAATATTTCACAAGGCCGTAGCATACAAGATAATGTCTATTAAGACAATAAAGAAATCGTGTATCCCAGGCCAATGATAAATTAATTGCACTGTGATCCAGGCAAAGAGGAGATAAAAGAAATGAAGTCTAAATTTAGTCAAGGGGCATTTTTTTTTTTTTTTTTAGATTTAGTTATTTGAGAGAGTGGGGGTACATGTGTTGGGGGGAGGGGTGGAGGGAGAGAATCTTGAAGCAGATTTCTTGCTGAACACGGAGCCCGATGGTGATTAGATATGGCATCGTGTTAAAAACAAACTCGACCTCATGACCCTGAGATCATGACCTGAGCGGAAATCAAGAGTCAGATGCTTAACTGACTGAGATACCCAGGTGCCCCTGGGGTGCAAGTTTTTATGATTTGGTTCTCAGTAGAGTCCATCCTTTCAACTAAAAGCTGTTTATGAGTTTCCAGTTTAGGTCCCTGACTGCTGAGACACACAGCTAGCAGGTGATGATGGCGTTGGTGTTGGCAGGCAAGGTGGGCTGTTCTGAAGATCATTACTCCAAGAACCATTACACAGCTTGCACTACTGTTTATGAGAGGTAGCTCCAACAGAGTGTAACCAGATGTTGGCTCTTGTGATTTAAAAATAGAAATAGGTGGGCCATAATGTTTTGCGGGGCTTATGTGTAGTCAGGAAACCCTGTGTCAGTGCAGGGAAGTGAACCCTTGAAAGTTTGGGGGCCGGCAGGGGTGTTGCACATGAGGGAGGGTGGCCAGGGGGATGCTGGAGGCAGGAAGGCCCTCATCAGATGTCTGTCTGTGGTCCCGTCTGTCTTTCCATCTGGGAAGAGCTTCCTTTGAAAGGGGTTGGAAGGTAGAACTATTTTGCTGACGACTGGTGAGTTTTTAAAATACACAAATAAGTGTGTTGATTGTGTGTGTGTGTGTGTGTGTGTGCGCGTGCGTGCTAGCAGTGCGGTGAAGCGAGCAGTTGGTCTGCTTTTTCCTGGCCGGTGGGGCCCCCTGGAAGGGCCCCTGCGCCCCCTGCCTCCTGCTGGGTCCGCGGGCCGTGCTTCCAGAGCTCCCTTCAGGAGGACCTCTGATGTTGGTGACGGAGCTGGGAACAGCATCTGGGATTCCATCCACACCTTTCCTCCCACCAGCCGCTTCTCTCTCAATAAAGTGTGTTTTGTGCAAAAAAAAAAAAAAATGCTGAGATGCTGATGACCAAGCATAGCCTGGTCAGGACAGGTATCTCGAGATCATTGGAGAGTTCTTTCCATCAGCAAAGAATAGCCTTAGACGTAGTACTCTGAAGTTGCTCGTCAGACATCTTGGTTTTTGGAACTCACAGCTTCAACACATAATGGGCAGCACAACATGCTGCTCTTCATTCCAGGTGCAGGAGTTAGATGAAGAAGTCCTAATACCCATCTTCAGAACAATTTCACAAAAACAAGTTATTTAAAACCAGTTCGAACAATTTTGTCCAAAAGAAGCTTCTACTAAAATGTGGATTTGAAATAATAAGTCAATATGCAAAAATCTCCCTTGAGATTTCAGAGGCTTATGTTAAGACCCAATGTCCTTAACAAATCTAGGTTCACATATGTATCCATTCACACTTGAATTCTGAAATATTTATAATCCAAAATCCAGTCATATTTTTCTTTGACACATTCTTCTACATTTGAATGACCTGTTTAAGCAACTGTATTCCTGGTGTTATCAATCCAAGCATAGTAGAGAACTCTTTAACGGGATGCTGTATCTAATCACCAAATGACCAAAGGTTAAGCTCCCTATACCAGTCATTTAACTTCCTTGACAATTAGGTTTCCAGGCAAATATTTTTTTTTAAATTTATTTGACAGAGACAGAGATCACAAGTAGGCAGAGAGGCAGGCAGAGAGAGAGAGAGAGAGAAGCAGGCTCCCTGCTGAGCAGAGAGCCCGACGCGGGGCTCGATCCCAGGACCCTGAGATCATGACCTGAGCCAAAGGCAGAGGCTTTAACCTACTGAGCCACCCAGGTGCCCCTCCAGGCAAATATTTTTATAAAATTTCACAGTTATAAGCTCGCATAGCATCTCTAAGCACAGACTGAATTGCCATTTCATCAGAATTAAAAGCTGTCATAACTTTGGGAGAAGCATGCTTTTGTTCTTTTTTCAATTCCTGCAGACTTATTAGTCACATCTTCTAGATGTTCTTTTACTTTTCTAAAGTTTTCTAATGTATGATTTATATTTATTACATCCATTTTAAGAGATTCAGTGTAGAATATGTCTTGAGTTATTTTGTGTTCCTCTATTTTCTATTGACTTCAAATAATATCTTTCCCCTTTTATTGTCACATTCCTTACTTGCTTTATTTTTCCACATCCCACCATGTTTGCCCTTTCTAATAGGTTAGGGTGGGTTTGACTTAGAGCATGCATTATGGTTCAGTTTCCCCAGTTACATACAACTGGTTGAGGAGCTATCAAGGCTGTAGTCATGGGTATTTTAACCATGGTCTATCCAAATGTCTTGCTGTGAAAGGATTCCCTGTGGCAAATGGATCTTTATAAGTTTTTAGTTTTTCTAGGTTCTCCCCAAATTTTCTGCTTAATTTTGTTCTCCTCACTCTTGGCTTCTGCTAGTCATCTCTTGATTCTTGACATGTTCTATTCCACAAATACATCATGATTCTGCTCTAATAGGTAATTTTTGGTATGTTACTAGTATAATAAATGTTTTATACAGCATATCCTTAGGAATACTTTGTCCTTCTACCATAAGGCAACTCTCTGTAGTGTGTAGGTTTCACATTCCCTTTTGATGTTGGGGAACTGTAAAAATGTGGTAACACAATGTCCTGTTTGCTTTTTTAAGTGCCAATGTTTTTTTTTTAATTTTTTTTATTTATATATATATATATATTTTTATATATCTATATATATTTTCAAATCCCCTTCCCCCCCCCAGCCCCCTCAGTTTGTTTTATGACATTAAGAGTCTCTTTTGGTTTGTCTCCCTCCTGATCCCATCTTGTTTCATTTATTCTTTTCCCACCCCCTTAACCCCCACCCCCGTTGCATCTCCACTTCCTCATATCAGGGAGATCATATGATAGTTGTCTTTCTCTGAACAAAGTCACTAAGCTTCGCTAAGCATAATACCCTCTAGTTCCATCCGTGTCGTCGCAAATGGCAAGATTTCATTTCTTTTGATGGCTGCATAGTATTCCATTGTATATATATACCCCTTCTTTATCCATTCATCTGTTGATGGACATCTAGGTTCTTTCCATAACTTGGCTATTGTGGACATTGCTGCTATAAACATTTGGGTGCACGTGCCCCTTCGGATCACTACATTTGTATCTTTAGGGTAAATAGCCAGTAGTGCAATTGCTGGGTCATAAGGTAGCTCTATTTTCAATTTTTTGAGGAACGTCCATGCTGTTTTCCAGAGTGGTTGCACCAGCTTGCCTTCCCACCAACAGTGTAGGAGGGTTCCCCTTTCTCCACATCCTCGCCAGCATCTGTCATTTCCTGACTTGTTCATTTTAGCCATTCTGACTGGTGTGAGGTGGTATCTCATTGTGGTTTTGATTTGTATTTCCCTGATTTAAGTGCCAATGTTTTAATGTAATGGTTGCTCAGGGAATCATAGCCATCAAGGCATGTGCTATCTACTGTACTTCTGGTTGGGTTGTCTGTTACCTTGGGTGCCAGTATTGCCCCAAGATTACAGCTGTTTTAAGAGTATTCCAGATATCAACTACTCTGAACTGCACCAACTGACAGTCTACACTTAGACACACATCTCTTATGTCATTGCTTTTTACTTTATTTTTAGTGTTTTCTCCCACTGCTTTCTGTAGAGTTTACATTGCTTTACTTCCATCTGTATTTTTTTTTATAATATACTGCTAATTTTAACCATCTGTTTATCCAGAGAGGACAGAGCTGCCATTGCACACATTTTAAATTGAGATGGCTTGGTCTCAAAGTTTTTAAAATTGAATACAATTTGATCAAATTGGAATTGAGAAAACATAGTTGCCATTGTGTCTCCAGTTAAATCTACCAGTTCAACAAAAAACTGTAAGGTTTGTTTTTTTTTTTAAACAAAGCTATTTTTGGTATAGGTTGTAAACTGAGCATAAATGAAGATTTGTAATACTGAGCACAATTTTGAGGATGTGTATCTGGCTTGAAAATCAAATTTAATTTCAAGCTACAGGCTACTGTTGTAGGTTCCAATATGATCATGAGAAGCTATATTAGCATAGGTTTCCATTTTCTTGGGGTAGAGATCTGTGGTGTGAGAAGAAGCCTGATGTATGCTACCCAAGACCATGATCTGTGCTCTGTGCTAAGTTTCATTTATGGCCTCAATACACCTTCAATGTATCCCTGTTGTTGTTTTTTTAAACATCTAAACATAGTGTGTATGGATCTATTGCTGTGTTTCTAAAAGAGGACTATAGATTAAACAGTGTAAGTTGGGGGTGTAGTAAATAGTCACTGTTAGGGTATTTATATTTAAAGATATAACTGCCACATTGTCATGTGGATATGACTTGACATGTCTACTTCTGAAGTATTAGTACCCATGGCTGGGAGTACATCGTAAGCATTCCATGTGGCAAATGGATCTTTATAAGTTTTTAGTTTTTCTAGGTTCTCCCCAATTTTATGCTTAATGTTGTTCTTCTCACTCTTGGCTTCTGCTAGTCATCTCTTGATTCTTGACATATTCTATTCCATAAATACATCATGATTCTGCTCTAATAGGTAATTTTTGGTATGTTACTAGTATAATAAATGTTTTATATGTTGATGTGACCATGCATCTACGCCTCATCTAGTGATATTTATATCTATGATGTTCTTTGTACATCCCAGTGCATGTACACTCGTGTTCTAAGATTTCTCCCTCATCACTAGAGGAGCCCTCTGCCTGTGATTGACACTTGGCATGTCTGTATGTCATATCACATCTGTTCAAGAACATGTTTGTAAAATTTAAACTTTTGTAGCAACCTTACTCATGGGCCACCATAATGTTTGGTTCAAAGTTGTGTTTGCTGCATCTGTACATGGTGATTTAGTATTATTTTGGAAGGTAAAGATCAAGTCTTGGTCTATGAATGGCATTGAGGTATTTATATGTGTTTTGTTACAACACCAAGTTAATAGTTTATATTCTTCCACTATGAGAATGAAAGGTCTGAAACGCTCTGGTCTTGTAGACACACTGAGTACAGGATCAGAGCACATGGAGGCATTGCTTATAGTCATTCACTCTTCTTTCCTTGGCTCAGCTTCTTTCTTCATTACTATGCTAACTTTTGTTCTGCGTATATACTACTGGTCTTCTCCCTGGGATACCAGATGATTTTGCCTTGGTCCTATCTCCTGGTCTGTAGTCATCTTGGTAAGATTCGGTGACAGTGGTGAAATCTGGTGTGGTGGAACAACTGCTGCTGAAACTGTCAGAATACCCATAGCTGAGATGAGCATGGTGTTCCCACTCATGAATAGTGTGATCAGCAGGTAACAGGTCCCACTGACCCACTTACCATTGGTTGTAGGGTTTAAGATGCATAATGCGTTCATTTGTGCAAATGCTAAAGATGCTGTTTTGTAAATCTCTGCCCCTTCCTTGTTCTTCTTGCTGTTCAAGGAGGTCTATGACAAGAGTGACTGCCACTGCGATAATCCTCCCAGCAAGAGAGCCACACACAAGGTTATGCAAAATACACTCCCTACTGCAATGGCTGTGTGATGTCTCAAGTATCTTACAGTCACAGAGGGAGTCCAGGTTCTGCTAAGGTATACACGCAGTTATCGGGCACTTCTATCCAGTGTTATCAGTAGGCAACAGATGTGTATAGTCTTCATACCTGGAAGGTTTATGGAGCCACTGACTTCCTTTGTCTGGGGTAGTACACCTTTATGTTACCCTCTGTTACCCACTAAATGTTATTGGTAACTGGTGCTAAAATTTCACTTACATGTGCCTTTAAAAAAAAAAAAAATATCACTCCCCTCTTTCACTTAGTGTTTAGGGTGCTATTAGCGGTTGTCGTATTATCTGTGAGGGGTTGCAGTATTGATCCTATAGGTGTTTTGCCATTATCTCTATAGCTATGGTTTACTGAACTTGTTTCTTCCCATATTGCTTTAGTCCAAGCTTTCATGTCTAGATTGTTGGTAAGTAAACAATGCTTTGGTTCAACAAACCATTGTATTTTCCAATTGATCCAGAGGTGGTAGGATTATATGGGAGCTGTAAGTGCCACCTTATGTCTTGGTCTTGCATCATTCTTGTGTTGGCTTTCCTGTGAGGTGAGTGCCCTGATTGGATTCTGTGATGACAGATGTGCTACAACATGGTACCTATAACTTTAACACTTCGACTGTTGACCTTTGATCATACTTTTTGCAGGGGTAGGGTAATCTTTTTCTTGACCATGTATCTACTTTGTGGCATGGGTCTATTTTGTGAAACTGGCAATGGTCCTATGTAGTCAATCTGAATTCTTTGGAAGAGTTTATCAGCCTCAACTTTGGAGTGTGGATTAAAGATTTCTAAGTTTTAAATTTTCCAAAATATTCTCTTTCTCTCTCTCTCTCTCTTTTTTTAGTGTGATACTGTAGCTATTGAGTTGATATTAGGTTTCTGTTTTCTAACCAGGTTGTAACATTATGTATGCTATGTTTTAGTGTCCTGTTTGATGATGTGTCCATATAATAGTTCTGTCAATTGGCATATCTATGCCTTCCTGTTTTATTTCCCATGATTCCTTTGCTTTATGCATAAGTATATTTTGAATATGCTGTTTTTTTTAAACTGTGAATTGATGTGAGTTTTTTTGAGACTGGTGTTAGGAATTCTAGCCTCATTGGTTTGCTGGTGATTTGTCTACCTGATTATTATACTCAGCACACAGTCATCTCTCTGGTGAGCTGAGACATGTGGGATAAAATTGGAAATATCAGCCTATGCTGTTTTCTAATATGTGTCCACACCCCACATATCCTTATTTCTTATTTTCTATTTTCTTTCCTTGTTTTTGACCAAATAGCTATTACATCAGCTATTGTCCATGAGTCTGAGAATAGATATACCTCATTCTGATTTTCTTTAAATAGCTGTTCAATGGCCAGTTTTATGACTCTTAATTCATCATATTGTATGGATTCCTCCAAGCTTGATTCTGTCAGGGTTAGGCT
>ML108982.1:12655-31799 GCA_003697995.1 Taxidea taxus jeffersonii
GTGACTGCTGGTCAGGTTGCCTATCCCTCAATCCTCTTAACTTCAGTGCGAAGTCATGTATTTCTCTAAAGACAGTTCCTTCTTCAGACACCTGTGATTCTATGGTAAAGCTGTTCACCCAATTAACTAATTGACTTTAATATTTCACAGTCAGCAACTTTGTCCTGTCTCTTTCTTCTCTAAAATCACTCTCAGCTCAATTTCTACCATGGTACTATCCTAACTGTAGTGTCCATGGCCCCGGGCTCCAGTCACAGGCCATGAGACCCCAAGCAAGGCTGTTAGTTTCTTTGTACCTTAGTTTCTCTTCTGAAAAGTAAAGGGGCTGCACCTGATCCATGTTTTACAAACAGCACGTCACAACCTGTTCGAAAGTCTTAAAATAAACAGAATGTGTTTCCATCCGCATTTTCTCAAATTTAAAAGGAAAAGAGCAAAAAAATGTCAAATGTCATCGTAAATATTAAGGATAGATTTTGTCCTGTTAACTTTTTTGTTTTATATGTATATGTGTGTAAATAAAACACATTTCTTAACTATGGCTCATGGTTAAAAAAAAGCTTGAAAGCCGTAGCACTCCAGATGATCTGAAGGTCTCTCCACTTATAAATTATATGATTTTATTCTGGGCCTTTACCATTTCATGCATAGATTATTTCAATAGCCTTCGAACTATTCTGCCTGTCTAGAGTCTCTTCCCCTTCCAATCCATCATGTACACTACTGCGAAGCTGCTCTTAAGTAGCTCTTTCCATGTGTAATTCCCTGGCTCAAAACCCTTAAATTATTTCCCTCTGCAAGCAAGTCCCTGTACTTAGTTTAGAATCAAAAGTTCTCCCCTGCCTGGGTCCACTCTGTCTATATACTGTAATCCTCTTCTTTCCTATATGAATCCTGGATTCTGTCATATGTGTCTGTCACCTCCTAAACATCCTTTCCAAATCGTTGCTCATAAAACAGGGCCCACCCATTTTCCCAGCTTGTACTACGCCCACCCCCTGCCTTACTCCATATATCCTAAGTTTATTTTTCCAGATAAGCTCATTCTTGCAAGCTAAAAAAAAAAAAAAAAAAAAAAACCTTGGTAATATTTTGATCAATTTGATGAAGATTAAATTAATTTAGATAGAACAGAAAGCATTAACACATTGACTCTCCTTACCTACAAATAATATGTGTCTTTGTAGGTTTTGAAGACTTCATTTATACATATTTTCTTAAAATTTTCCTTGTATATGCTCTAGGAATTATCTTGTGTTTGGTGAGCATTTAATAAATACTTGTTAATGACAAATTTATTGCTTTTACTGATGAATTTGCAACTAATTTGGTTGGGAAGGAGCCAATTTTTCATTTTAATACATTTAGCTTAATAGTAAAAGTTTAAAAAAAACTTTGGAGTAAAGGGGATTGGTTGAAAAAACTTATAAATACATTAAATATAGGAAAGAAACTTGATATAGAAACCTGAGAATTTGGGGCGCCTGGGTGGCTCAGTGGGTTAAGCTGCTGCCTTCGGCTCTGGTCATGATCTCAGGGTCCTGGGATCCAGCCCCACATCGGGCTCTCTGCTCAGCAGGGAGCCTGCTTCCCTCTATCTCTCTGCCTGCCTCTCTGCCTACTTGTGATCTCTCTCTGTCAAATAAATAAAATCTTTAAAAAAAAAGAAAAAAAAAAGATACCTGAGAATTAGGTTTCATTTTTGCTATTCCCACTAGTGCTTAAAAATATGCGAGTCAGAAGAGCTTGGTAAAGACAAGCAGAAATCCAAGAAACTTGACTTTCCTGATAATATCACTGACTTGCTCTTCACCAGAAGGTTTATTATTTACTGTTCTGATTTCCTTTTCTTTTTATACATTGAAAATATTTATTATACCTTTTTGTCTCCTCTTCTATGCTCCGTAAGACTCACTACTAGATTGAAAATGGACTTCTCTGATGTATTAAGGATAAGTTTTACAGTCTTAAAGATAAATGAGATGCCCATGGGGTAGGGCATCATAATGATGGAGAGGCGCAGACATTGGAGCTGTCTCTCAACAAGTGTATAACTTTCAAGCACCTGGGTCAGGAGAAGTTTAGAAATGAAAGTAAGAGTAAAGATGGAAGCCCGGATATTATACTTGTTATGGATAAAGGCCACTTGTATGACTCTTTGGGAGGCTTGCTTCAATTTGGAGTAAGACTAAGACCACTTTTCTCTTTCTACCTTCCCTTGGGACCATGGTCCACCTCCCTTTATTATAAAAAAAGAAAAAAAGACAATGGCACCATCATAGGAGTCCATACACAGGAAGATCATCTTGGAGGACTTTTTGATTTCTGAATCTTGTGGTTGTAAAATCCATTATCATCCAATTGCATAAAAATAACATATAAATGTTATAGACCATAAAGCTTAGAAGTGTGGTTGTAAATTATATAAGCATATCTGTACATATACATATTCATGTTGTGATGCATTCAAATGATGAAAAATATTCTTTGCTCCATTGCTGCAGTGAGTCTCATTTCTAAAATATGTTCTGGAAACATTGGCAGTGTCCTCTATCTTTGCAAATGACTAATGTGAGAAGGTAACTTTGGAAATTACATTGCGATGTAATCATCCATATTGTGTATTGTGGATAAAATTGATTAGAATAATATTGAAATTCCCCCAAGGGACTCTACAATTATAAGTCAAGTCTCAAATGGAAAAGGTTTTTTGAAAAGTTGGCAGATGTCTTAATGAAAATGAAGCATTGTGGTAATATATTAGGGCAATTTGTTCATTATTGACAAGCAAATCACTAAACTATATAAATTACTGGACTAGACAGGCAGAATTACTTTTCTTTCAGCAAATGGTTAATCAAATATTACTTTTAAATGCTCATTTGTTTAAGTTTTTGATATGCATATTAGTAGACATATGATTGCCCTTTACTTAGAGCTCTGAGTTGGCTTTAGATGCTGAAAATCCAAATATTTGAATTAATATCTATTAGGAACGAAATTCAACTCCAAGATTGAAGTCTACCATTCATGGTTTCCAGTAGAATATATAAAAGCACCAAGATGTTGTCTTTCCTCTTAATAGATTCATTTACTTGGCATTTCTGTTTCCTTTTTTTCCTGTTTTTCTTTTTTAAACAGCCTTTCATAAAAAAACAACATGGAAATAAATCCTTGAAGGACAGACAGAGTTATTTAACTAGTGAGGTTATTACATATCTCCATTCCACATGCTGGCAGGGCTGTAAATAATTTGAAAGTTTGTTTCTGCATTTGTTTCCAAAGACTTGACCAAGCACAGAAGCTCTGTATATATCAGTAACTGGGGCGAATTTATTCTAATAGATATTTACTCCAAGAACAGGAGTCTTTATGTTTCATATTGCACATGAATATTAAATAAACTACCTGCTGGCAACTACACAATATTTTAGTTTCTAATTTTAAAAGTACACTGTATTTTAATACCTCTTTTTAAACAGATATCAATTTTTATGGAGCAGTACATGAGTTGTTGATGGATAAATCACCCAAGCATGGTTAAAGAGAGCCTAATCTCCAGCTGGTACCAGATCCATTTAATTGTATCTTCTGACCTCACCTCACCTGAGCCTGCATTAAAATCATAATACAGTTCAAGTGTAAAAATGATATACTGTTTGTTCGCCCTGTTTATAGAGGGGCAAACATACAGTTAAATTCACATGTTTAAAATTAGTGTAGTCATTTGAAAAGGTTGACTTAGATCAAACTGCCTCTCAGCGTTTTCTCTGCCCTTTTTTTTATTTAAATGATTAGGCCTCCATCACCAGATGAGAGATGCTGTTAAGAAAGTTGTAGCCTCTTTTCCTGGACACCCAGAAAATTGCTCCCCTCCATCGAACATGGAGCGTCATCCAGTAGCATTGAATATTGGAAACGTTCATTTTTTTTTCATGTGGTCAGCAGGCAATAGGGCAGAAACTTTGGGGTGTTCTAAAGGCTTTACAAATGTGGTATTTCGGAATGGCTTGAACACCAGTCCTGAGTGTGTCTCCATTCCTGTCCAGGGGACATGTTCTCTTGAAGTTAGCGGCAGTTTCATTTTTATAAATTAGTCTCTAGTTTTTTTTTTTTTTTTCTAAGAGCCAGAGGGTTTTTTGCCTTTTTAAAAAAGCCCTGCTCTAGCCAGAACTATATTGATCTTAACAACGTTTCCAAAAGTTGAATTGCGAACATTGAAAATGGTATTGCTTTTGAATTCAGATTCAAAGAAAAAAATTAGCTAATACTCATCACAAATAATGTTTATTGAGAGCTTCCTATGAGCCAGACGGACTGGATAATGAGTCTCCATCTCCCCCTCTCCCAAGTAAAGATCTGTCTCTTTTATTCACCAATAAATCTCCAGTGCCAGAAAAAAACATCTGGGAGGAAGGCCAGTAAGACTGAATGAGTGAATGAATGAATGATCTCACTGAATCTCTACTACCACCCTATGCAGTAGGAAGTAAATTTATCTCCATCTTACAAATGTGGAAACTAAAGTTCAGAGAAACTAATTGCCCCAAATCACCTCTATTTAGTAGAAGAGCCAGAATTTCAAGATATGTCTACCTGATTCTGGAGTCCATGCTCTCAACCAGTAGGGTAACAGCTAGTCATGGTGGTTCTCAAACTGTGATATGCAGCAAAACCTCCATGCAGGCCTATTAAATCCCAGATCACTACCTCCTATCTACACATATACAGGCCCATAGACACCATTTGTCTACCCAATTTCTTTTTTTTTTTTTTTTAAGATTTTATTTACTTACTTGACAGGGAGAGAGAGAGAGATCACAAGCAGGCAGAGAGAGGGGGAAGAAGGCTCTTCGTCAAGCAGAGAGCCTGATGCGGGGCTCGATCCCAGGACCCTGAGACCATGACCCGAGCTGAAGGCAGAGGCTTAACCCACTGAGCCACCCAGGTGCCCCTGTCTACCCAATTTCTATTCATTCTTTGAAATGTAGAATTCCAAGTGCTACTTTCTCCATGACCAGCCCTGAGTACCTCTCTGATTTGAAAGTCTTACTTCTTGCTTCAACAGCACCACTGAGTCTTTCCTTCATAGGACCTAGCACTCTATACTCATGTAAGTGGTTTACTTATTTGTCTCTTCTACACTATTTCATAAGGCAAGTACTGGATTTTACATAACTGCAAACTCCCAGTGCAGGGAGAGTGCTGAACACCTTGTAGAAGTTCAAAAATTGTTTAGTAAATGAAAGAAAGGAAGAAAGAGGAAGAAGGAGGGAAAGAGGGAGAGAAAGAGAGAGGCAGACACAGAAGGAAAGTGGGGAAAATATTATTAAGACTCTCCATATGGCTGCTTCAGGTAGCCTGTGTGTTTGTTCTTGGCAAAAGTATATGACACACAGGAAAGAACCCTGGACATAGAATACCTCCTCAAGCATTCTGAATAACCCTCTAGTCACTCTTCTGTAAAATGGTGGGTTCCTTAAGGTACTTTCCAGTATGGAATTCTGCGATAAACCACATCAGATGGAAAAGGGGAATGAAATGAGAGATGCCTTACAACTAATAGAAGATAATATTTTTCCCTTGTTCACTTATAACATTTAAAGTATAGAAAAGGTCTCAACCCTACTGAATATTCACCTCCCTTTTTTTTTTATTTTATCAGAGGTTAATAGAGTAATCTAAATTCCAAGTAATTATGTCCAGGTAATCTAAGTTGTATGAGCTAATTTTGAGTATTAAATGAAGTATCACCTCCTAAACTAGTGATGGGAAAATGTAAAGAAGAAATCTCTAATCTTTAAGGCTGAACCACGTTGATGGTTTTCAACTCTTAACCAGTGATATTTTTTCAAATTAAAGATAACATAAAAAACTTGTAAATATTCAATCTGTAAAACTGACTGAAGCGAAACTGACTAAAGTGAGCAGGGATGGGTGACCTGGACTTCTGAGTGCTGTTATTGCCACCCCTCAACTGCCATCCCTGAGATTCCTCTGTTGGGTGCCAAGGGCTTCTTGGAACACAGTTGAAAACCATGTGTCTGGCCCAATACCCTGAAAAAAGGAAAACAAAATCCAGTTATTTGCACATCTTGGCAAACGAGAAATAGTGCTAGAATCAAAACATAGGTCCTATTTTGTTTGTTGTTGTTGTTGTTGTTGTTGTTGTTGTTGTTTTAAGTCCATGGAGCCCAACACAGGGCTTGAACCCATGACCCTGAGATCAAGACCTGAGCTGAGATCAAGAGTCAGATGCTCAACTGACTGAGCCACCCAGGCACAACCTAAGTCCTGTTTTTTACACCAGTATGTATACTATGGCATCCAGGTATATTCCTAGTGGTTTTCATAATAGTCCAAGACTTTTAAAACTGCACAGAAGAACCCTGCTCACTTTCTGTTCTTCCCGTCCTCCATCCCAACATCACTCCATGAATGTGTGTGTGGTATGTGTGCATAGTGGTATAGGCTTTGACAGAAGGGATTTTTGGTTCTTGGGTCTTAGGATTTGGACCCTATGTAGCAGGTTTTCATTTCCAAGGAATCTTGTAAATGATCCACTAATCACTGTAAATGCCTACATTATGTCTCAGTGATGACTCCAGCTCCTGCCATTTGTGGCTGTGAGTAGGCCTTACGGTGGGATTCCTGGAACACAAGAAGCAGAACTGGAAGTGAAGTAAGCATTCTGGGTTGAAAGGTCACTTTTTCTCTATTGCTTTTAAACAAGGACTTCATAGGAACTGGCAGGAGGTGAATAACTCCCTGACCAGCCAGGTAAACGACAAGTCCTAGGTCTTTTTTTTTAAGTGCTTATGTCTTTCCAAAATATGTCACCCTTATATTTCTTTAAAATATCATATTATGAGGTCAATTTCATCATATTTCCAGATCTGTGACTTTCCCCTCTCATTGACTAGGTAAATCTAGCAATACAAGCAAATTCCTGTCTACTATATTTGTTCATAATGCTAGAAAAAGATGAAGATAGTATCACAAATATTCAGGGATTATTATAGAGAAATTGGGCAAATGCCCAATATGCTATGGCTAATCTTTGTATTTGTCAAGCTCAAAGATGAACAAGGACTTCTAGAAGGTCTGAAAAGTATTAATAATGATAGGATTGGATCATGCTTAATCCATTTTGTGGAGGCTGCTAGTCCTTGTGAGTATGTGTTAATAAAGACAATAGACAACATTTGAGTATAGAAGACATGCCAGATGGGTCCTGAGTGTTTTCACATCTTTAATTACTCTTCAAAAAATTCTGTGATTCAAGTACTATTGCTAGTCTAACTTTAAAAAAATAGAATATGAAGCAGAGTTAATATAACTTTCTCAGTATTGTATAATAAAGGAGTATATGAATCAAGGCACTCAGAGATCCATGTGAACATTCTTAAAACACTATGTTACATTTTTCCTATTGTTAACATTGGGTAGAATCTCCACAGAAAGATGACAGGTTGATAAAAACTCTCTGAGAAACTTTATCCCCCAAAACAACACTCTTGCTTGAGTGACCCACTGACTTTACATGACACTAACCATATAGGGCCCTAATGACCCAAAAATCATCCATAGAGCAACCACTGAAATGTGTTTTTAGAGCAGTCCTTCTAGAAGGCCTTCCTCTCTTCTCTTGAACTTTTTAAACTGATGTGGTCCTGAGGTAGATTGATGACTTATCCTCCCTACTGTAATTTCTAAGAAAGCAAGGATAGTGTCTTACTTTTAATTCTAACCTCTGCTTTATCATGGACCATACCTTAGAGATATTGGAAGAATATCTTGTCTCATTATCCTCCACTAAGTTTTCCAGTAGATTCAAGGAATGATATGTTTCCTGGCCAGGTATGCTGATAAATGTTTAACAGCCTGCTCTTTGGAATAATTTTTTAAGCCCTGCTTCATAGCATTTACCAATTCTCATGGTGTAAATACTATCACCGTTAACAATTTCAAGTAATTAATTAACATGTTGTTGAATTCAGAGTTGGGAAGAGATGCTACCAACGGACCCTCACCAGCTCCCAACAGCACATCACCGATTTGGTCATTAAATATATATATATAAGTCTCACTGAAGAGAGTGGAGAAAAGAAAAATAAGGGAAGATATGAGTAAATATTGACCCAACGGTTTCTGTTTAACATCCTGTGGTCCCACCAATTTTTCAGACCACCCAAAGTTTCAGTTCACTGCACCTTCTGTTACCCTTTCAAAAGATCTGCAAAGAGTTCGAACTGAAGCATTAATCTTCTCTTTTTACTTGTCCAGCTTCTCTAGTCAACTGTAAACAATTTGAGGGATTATTTTATCATAGTTTATCTCCTGAGTCTGATCAAAAGAAAATATAAATATATATTTTTTCAGTGTCTCTCTCAATATATATACAACACATATATATGTTGTATATATGTGTGTATATATATATATATATATATATATATATATACATCGAGAAAGAGAAAGAGACTGAAAAACTAAACACTTGAAAAATATTGTTCTAGCACAGAGATTGTACCTATATTTTTTATTAGCATCTAGAGGTCATGAGTACCCACCTAAATTTTGGCCATAATGCAAAACTTGTCTGCTTTGTTGATCTATGCTTAATCCATAACATTACCCTTTAACATAGTTATTTGTAGTTGGTGATTAAGTTCTGTGGACTTGTGATTAAGGGATAATTAATTTTCCATACTTAACACTAATGAAATTTCATGTGAAATGAAAAGTAACCACAGAATTAGCATTTGGATCTACTTGGCAGCTTGTCTTCATTCTATAACAAACAGAAACAAAGTATTCCACTCCGTGCTAGCCAAAGGCTGGAGAAGGGAGCCCAAAGAGCTAGATAAAGACAGGCAGATAGACAAATACGCCGAGAAGACCTACGGAAATTATTATAAATGTATTTATTATAAATGTATTATAAATGTATTTTATACATAAAAATAAAACTGATAGTTGATTAGTTTTATTGCAGATATATTGGATAATAGGAAAAAAATTGAATAATTTATCCGGCAATTTTCACATAAGCAATATTATTAAAATGAAGACATGAAGGAAGAGGTTATAGAGGAGAATATATATAGGCCATGAATAAGTGCATTAGGCAGCAGCCGTGGTGAATGTTTTAGTAGGTTTGGACTAGGTTTAAAAAAAAAAAAAAAAAAAGAGAGAGAGAGAGAAAAGAGAAAAGTACTCAGTCTGTGAAGTCTTAAAATATCTGCCGGGTGGAAGATTTGCCTAAAGTGGGAAAGTTTATCCCCATATTTTTACTGCTGGTCGTGTTTTCAAAGACTAAAAGCTAGTCTTTTCGTCCAACGTTGTTCGGGAAAACAGAAACAGAGGGCAGCGAAGGAAGTGGTAATCAGGAATGAGAAAAGAAGAGGAAGGAGCTTTCCAAATAACCCTGCGCCAAGATGATTGTGCCCAGTACCAAAGTTCCCTGGGATATTTTGCACATTTAGGGAAAAAAACACCACCTCGTGTTCTTTTCTTTTTTATATAATTACCCCATTCCCTCCTAAACATCTATAACTTTGTAAGTGCCATTACTATTTTATATTCCTGTAAAATATTATTTTAAAAAACATACTGACCTTCAACTACAGGAAAAACAAAACAACACATCTCCAATTTTGAAGGAATGAACCTAGACCCCAGCTCAGCATATTTGATTTCTGTGGGACAGCCACAGTACACTCAGGCAGAAAATCCTGGTAAATAAATGTGTTATTGTTGTTGTTGCTGTTTTATTAAAAAGTAAAATGGGGGGTGGGGAACGCCTGGGTGGCTCAGAGTCCTGGGATCTAGCCCCACATCCAGCTCCCTGCTCTGCGGGAGGCCTGCTTCTCCCTCTCCTACTCCCCCTGCTTGTGTTCCCTCTCTCGCTGTGTCTCTTGGTGTCAAATAAATAAATAAAATCTTAAAAAATAAAAAATAAATAAATAAAAATAAAAAATAAAATGGGATGGACTTCACCATTCAGGGTTTAGAACTCCAGAAAAAGATGGTCTCTTTCACTTAATATTTTGGACAAGAGGAGGGTTTTTTTGAGTACGAAATCATCAACTTGGGTGGAATTCTCTAAGAGTTGCTTTTAAAAGAGAGCAGGTAACTGCCTCACGTGACAAATGCCAAGATTCAGTGAGCACCCCGGAAATCACATTCAGAAGAAAGCATACATTTTCTTCTCGAGTTGGTGCGTGTTGATGCTGTGTGTGCCTGTGTGTTTTGGTAATTATATTTGCTGTGCTCTTGGGTGAATGCAGAGTTATGGACAATGCACACGTCCTCGAGTTTAGTATGTATTTCTGGACAATATTGCCTATGCTATTTATCTTTCTTGGAATTACCGTCTTTCTGCTTTAGGGGAATTTCCAGATACTATTTGTGGTTTTGAGCTCCAAACTGTTTTTCCCTAAGAAGTTTGTTTAGATTTTTCTAAAATATCTTAAAATCCTCCTTTCTTGAGCACAGATATAGAAACTAATTGAGTCTGACTCTCCCCATCAGTATCATTAACAGTCCTTACTATTCAATTCTCGCATAAAAAGATGCCCCCTAGGCCACTAAATGAGTTGATTTGAGTTTTTCCCTGATAGATTTGTTGTTATGATTAAGTCATCCAGTGGCAAGACTCCTTTCCTCATTATTTGATTGTTCTCCTTTGTTGAGGTCTGGTACTGAATTATCATATGTATCAAAATGGTGTATATAAAAAAACGCAAAGCAGAAGGCTTTTAGTAGATGAATTCTAATAACATCTCTTTGCCTTATGTATGGAATCACTTTTAGTTAGCTTGTTTGTGATTAAAATAAATAAGGCATTTACAATAGCTACATTTGAAAAAAAAATGAGGTGTTTGCTATTGTAAGAAATCAAGGGGCCCCTAACAATATAAAATAAAAATAAAGTTCCATGTGAAACTGAGTCAAACATAGAGTTCCTCAAAGTTCACTGGTACCTTGTTGGTCTTTTTTTGTCAACTGACATGATGAAGATCAGTGGAAACAGCTTGGAGATTGCACTTTTAGTCTCTCTCTCTCTTTCTGATGCAAGCGTACCAGCCACCCACGTGCACAGGGCTTAGGCAATGTCTGATAAGGAAGAATGTTCTTTCCAAGCATCTTTTTTTTCTTTTTTTAAGTTGTGATTTTTTCCTGATGGTCTGCCCAGGATTCCTTCTCTGCATTTCAGGCCACATGTACAGTATGAAGCAAGAGATAAAATCATGACAGATGTCCTAAGTAAACTGAAGTTGATGACCCTTTTACCATTGTTTCCTCCAGCTAGAGTCCCACGACAGAGAAAGATGCAAATTCACCACGCATAAGACATCCTTGAGGCCATGGAAATCTGAAGGTGATTGTAAATATGTTTGCTTCATTTCTTTTTTTTTTTTTTAAGATTTTGTTTATTTATTTGACAGAAGAGATCACAAGCAGGCAGAGAGACAGGCAGAGAGAGAGAGGAGGAAGCATGTTCCCTGCTGAGCAGAGAGCCGGATGGGGGCTCCATCCCAGGACCCTGGGATCATGACCTGAGCCGAAGGCAGAGGCTTAACCCACTGAGCCACCCAGGCGCCCCATGTTTGCTTCATTTCTTTGGTTGAAGTCCAACTTATATCAGAAGCACCGAAATAAAGCTGTTTAAAAATAGAATGACTCTTTATTTTTTGAGAGCCAAAGGCAGGAACTAAGAATAATAATGAAGTGTATTCTGGACAGCGGTGGTATGATCACATTTCTCAAGTAATGTGATTCTGTGCATCAAGGCGCAGACCCTCCCTTTCTCCCCATGATGAAAATGTGCTTACTAAGACTACAGAGACATTCATGTTGCTGCAGTGTAGGAACTAAGTGTGGCAGTGATATTGGAAAACCAAAACTGAAAATGTGACATTTTATGTCAACCAAATATCATCATTTGGTATATTTTAAAAATCCTATTATTTATTCCACCTATATGTGTTTTATCCTACATGATGAGATTATTTTTAAAAGAGTAGCCTAAGAAGAGTCAGCTTATTTGAATACATTCTCAAATAAGTGGTCTTCCAAAAGAGATTTCGGTCCCTAATAGTGGAAGTATGCTCAGTACTTACATGGATTCCTTTGCTCTCCAGGCCTTTAATTTCCACCTCAGAGTAGCATTAAAATTTGTATATCAGGGGCACCTGGGTGGCTCAGTTGTTAAGGGTCTGCCTTTGGCTCGGGTCATGATCCTAGGGTCCTGGGATCGAGCCCCAAGTCAGGCTCCCTGCTCAGCGGGAAGCCTGCTTCTCCCTTCCCCTCTCCCCTACTTGTGTTTCCTTTTTCACTCTCTCTCTGTCAAACAAATAAATAAATAATCTTAAAATTTAAAAAAAAAGAAGAAGCATTTAAAAAAATCTGTATATCAGATGACCATTGGAAAAAAAACACTCTTGATTAACAAACATGTCTCACGTGTCAATGGGTAAGAAGTTCTTATTAGAAATTAGAATGATACTCCATTGCTTCTAAAAATGTACGGCTGCAGGCTCCATGACACATGAATCAAACTGATTCTCAGCCTACAGAAGGATTTTCAAATCAGCTAGAATTCTGTGAGGAAGAGAGCACTCTCCAGGGATAGGATGGAGAAGCCGCTGGGAGTCCAGAGGCCGCATATTTACTGACCTGGTTCCTCTGAGATAAACTCCTAACCCTAGAAGCCTGGAGTTCAAGGGCCTCCCTGCAAACCTTCTCTTCAAGCTCTACGTCCCAAACTACCAATCCTAATTAAACTTCTACTCTAGCTAGCTTGAAAAAATCATTGTCCCCTAAAAAATCTTACTTGATTTCTCCTTTTTCTTGGGCGGCTTTCCTGCAGAATGGACTGTGAGACTGGGATCAACATACAGGGATTTTAAGGGAAAGGGCTCTGGGGAACATCTGTAAGGCAGTGATGGGAAGATCAGGCAGAGGAAGAAGCAGGTGAAGAAGGGGGTGATCTGGTTGCCACAGAGACCTCCACCAAATCCTCAGGGAGCCCGGAGTGGGGCTGGCCCACAGAGCTGTCTCACACTGAGTAGAGGAGACTGGCCTTTGTACCTTTACATTAACCAATCACGGGACACAGGCTGTCCCTTGAGAGGGGCTTGAACCTTGGGTGACACAGTTCCCTGGAGCTGAGCACAAGTCCTGGACAAGAACTTAGTATGAATCTCAGCAGCTAGCACTCCTGGCAGCTAAGGAAATGGACACCTGGGTCCTGTAGCAGGAATAAAGCTGGCCTCCCAATACTCATGATACCACCCTTTGACTTTCAAGTAAAAAACAAACAAACAAACAAACAAACAAAAAACTGCTGTGCTCTTCCTTTTCCTTCCCTCCTATAGAATTCTCATTATCCACACAGCAAAAATTAAGTGCCAACTGTTTTTCCTTTTCTGGTGTGACCATGCTAGGCCAGAGAAAGTTTCCACCCCCCACCCCTGAATTCCAGTAGAGGCTGAGGAGATGTGGAGACACAACCCAACCCCACTTCAGCAATATAGTATTTGCATGGCTTAACATGCGTGAGGGTTTTATTTTGGATCAAAGAAGTAAGGAGACCTGGCACCTGGGACACAGAAATATGTAAAAAATCATAAATCGTAAAGGCAAGAGCATTGAGTTTGATTTCATGTCGTCCCAGAAATCCTTCACATTCACAGCAATTAGAATTCGAAATTTAAGGAGATATTTTTAAGAGTGGTCTTAGGAAACGTAGGACTCAAGTAGGGCCACTTCGCAGGCTGATGTGGCTCTGAATGACACGAAATGAGGACTGTGTCTTCTCCCTACCTATTCTGCCTACCACTGTACAACCCTTGTACTTTAAGAAGGAGCAGTTGCTGGCATTCCAAAGTTGAGTAAGCTCAAGGAGGGACCCAGCAGCCACTGGAAGAGGTGAGACTGTTTTTCAAGAGTCTCGAGGGCTCCATGAGGAAGCTAAAGAAGAAAACATGAATGGACAGTTCATGAGCGCACATCTGAGGAACTCTCTGGGGGCTTTCATGTGAGGAAGAGCTGCTTGAGTTTATGCCCTAAGTCATGGGGGAGGGGTAGGAAGGAGTGGAGCCGCTGAGTTAATGGGATCCATGCATAAATTTTAGTGTGAGCTGATCTGAAAAGCTCAGGTTCCCATAGATGTTATCACATAATACCTCAGAGACCTGAAACTACTCATGCCTGTATCTTCTCTCCCTAACTGAATTTTAATATCTCTGAAGGTAAGAGCCAGGTCTCCTTCACAAAAGTTTGATGATTCATTCATAGATTGATGACTATAGGTCGCTTAGGATCCTGAAGGATATTATTTATTATTTGCCCCATTGTCCTCGGCAGACGTGGACTTAGTTAACAAACAATTGTACAGAACAAACAATCATACAGAAGTGTTTTTTCAACATCAGCGATTAGCATCTTTCTTGCCAGCTTTTTTTCCCCCCTAAGATCAGAGTCCCTGTGTCCTTATTCGTCTTTGTTCCAAATGTTTCACATTCCAGTTTTCCCTTCTTCACAACACTGATGATTCATGAAGGTACGGCCTCTCCCCCTCCAAAACCTACATGGCATATAGGATCACTGAGTTCTCAGATGCTAGTGATAGTAACCCAATTTAAGGGTATTTAATAGGTTTGCATCACAAAGGAAGTCAGTATAGGCCCTAGCCTATGCAACTTTTTAATCTTCTTTCCTTACGCTCTTGGATTTTTGTTTTTTTTTTTTTTTTTCTCCTATATCACTTGGCAATAAAACTGAATACCGCTAATACTGAATCAGCTGGTGCTGTCCCAAATATTTTCAGTTCGGTACGAGGGTCAGGTTAACAACCAATTAATCTGAAAGGATTTGAGGGGGCTACCCATGGGATTGTTGGTTGGTTGGTTATTTCACTGTATTTTCTTGCTCTCTTTCCCAAACATAGAAAATTCTCACTATACAAAGTCTGCTCTATGCTAAACTTCACAAATGACCTCCAACATACATACTTTGTTCAAGATGTGGGAATCATTTCCTGAATTTTAACTGGGCCAAAGAGACATATGTGTATGCATATCCATGATATTCTCATAAATACATAATATGTTACATATACAAATGTTTTATACTTTTTTCATAATGAACAATATGTACACAAACACAGAGACTGAGACAAGTGCAAACATAAATAGGAGATGGTTCTAAATCATATTTAGGCAGAAAGAAATGAACCACGCTCTTAGGGGTCAGTAGCTTGCTTGATAACAGGGCCTCTGTGCTAGGAGCTTCTCCTGTAGACGTAAAGGACGGTTTTGACTGGACAAGCCAGATTATTTATACCGCCTTTTTCATGTTCTATGAAGATGGAGGCTTAGAAATGGAAAGGAGAGCAAGAAATCTCCTTTTTTAAATTAACAGCACTGTCTCGCGTAAGCTTGAACTGCTCCCTGAACTGCCAAAGGACAGTCAGCATTATGAAACCATCCTATGAAGGAATATCCTATTTCCTACGACCCAGAAAGCATCTTGATAGCTGGTTATCCTCTAGCTGAATTCCTTATCTGACCCAAGTCTTCACTCTGCAAAGCTTTTGTTCGGGCATTTCTTCCTACTACTACTTACAAAATTGAGAAGGTCAAAGTGCAAGTGGTAATTGCTTTGGGCACTTTAGAAAATGGTTTTCTTTTCATACTTATCATTTCCTCTAAAGCCTTCTTCTGCTGAATCTTCATCAATTGTGCTTCACACTGTAGATCAACACATTTGGGGGGCCCCTCTGACTGCTAAGTCCCTTTCTGGTACCAGGGAGTTTAAAACCGGGGGAAGTAGCCCAGCGCAAATGTATTTTCGTGCTACATTCCTGTGAGGAAAAAAAAAAAAAAGTGATTGAAAAATGTGGTTCTCTTTCTGCATTCAGGGCACAGTCACAGAACAGCTGAGATTGGGAGATGAGTTCACACAGCAGAGACAAGATATTTAGAGGAAAACTTAAACGGGGAAAGAACTTTAATCCTGCATTACTCTATTTAAGATCACTATGAAATAAGGAGAAAGACCATATAAATGGTCTGCCTTTTCAAACATATGCATCATTCTATTTACATGTCTTAATGTCATCCCACTCATACTCCCATGTGCCAGAGCCACTGTCTGATTTCTCCCTTCAGGGTATCCTAATGACTTGACTTTTCTTCCTGCCTTTGTTATCAATACAGAGCTTGGTTTGGATCCATCTCTGCTCCCCTTTATTTCTTCAGTACCTCAGCTGAGCCATTTGCTCCTATCCACTACACCCACTTCATAGAAAACCAAGAGAGAGGTGTTTTGAGTGAAATAGTTAGCCTTGTCTCCTAATTTCATTCAGTCACCTCATCATTACTTTGAGCCTTATCTATATAGAAGAGGAGAATTTTCATTACTGGATTAAGAATCTTTCCCCATTCTCTGCTCCACATCCTTTGTTACAGCAAATAACTGTGTTCTCTATAATATGATCATGTAATTACACCTTGAAGCCTTATTCCGCACGCATTGAATTCAATAGTAAACCTAAGTCATATTTCACAAAACTAACCCAAGTTTTTAGAGTTAATAGAAAGGAAAGAAATTCTGAATGCATTCATAATCCATCAGTCGGGGGGGGAGGGCAAAATATGTTTCAGTTTGGATTCACTAATTTGCCAAAGTGACTCGTGTTTCCCAATAGCAATAGGAAGGAATGCGGTGGTACTTTCCTTCGTATAGCCCTTTTATCCCAAGATCATAAATACGCTGCCACCATTAATTAATTAAGTGTTACAGCCTTACCACTGAAGTAGGTGAGTTTCCTGTCTCCAACTGAGGCTAGTGCTCAGAGAAAGGCTGAGTCTTTCCTAATGCAGCTAATTAGGCAGCGCTACATCACTAGGGAAAATTTCTGATCCCAGCTGGAAACCAACTTGTGCCCTGAAGAAATGGGACTTGATAGCCCTTCAAGTTTTCCTCCTAACCTCTGCCCCTGCTGTTGATATTCTTAATCATATCAATATCTAGACCTTTTTGGTCTATTACAGAGCTGTTGGTCCACAGGGCATCCAGGGTCTAAAAGAAATCACAGAGAAAAAGCACAGCGCATTACAACAAACAAACAAACAAACAGATCCTTATTCTCCATTTTTAGCTAAACCTCTGTGGCAAGGATGCCTATTTGACTGGGGTTGTGATCACCCCTCCCCCGCAGGATGGACTCATACTCCCAAGATTTGGCTGGGATGTTGAGACTGCCCATGCCGTTCATTCCCTAATAGGGAACACAGGGGAACATCGGGCTGGCTCCCAGGCTGGCCTGAAAATGGATCAAGGGAGCAGAGAAAGGACTTTGCCCTAGGGTTTTATTAAAGTTGATTAAGGAATAAGGTTGAGGGGAGGGTCCCGTGTGGGCTGGCTGGGGCTGGCATGGTTGGAACGTCCCTCCAGTGTCAAAGCAGAAACTGAGAGAGCTTCCTTACAGCCTGTCCAGATGTGGAATAGAAGGGAGAGGGGGAGAAATGAGGATTGAAGGCTGTTGGCTTTCAAACATCAAAAATTCAGTCACTCGGTCACAAGGTCACAAACAACATTCTCCATAAAATTTCAGCTTATACAAAGATGTTGTGTGTACATCCTTCTATGAAAGAATTACATGTTTGGGGAGCAGTTTGGGAGATAAGACAGAAATAAATAATTCAATATACCTAAGACTAGACTGGGCTGTTAAAAGCCCAGAATATAATAAGTGGTAGGGACTGTGATACCAAGAAATTAAAAACTCCTCTTTTAATAAGCGGTAATGAAATGTAGTTAAGCTCCTATAGCCATTCCTTGCCTTCCTGGCCTTCTTATTTGGCCGTTATCCTAAGACCATGAATGCTATTTAAAATATCACCATATTACTTTTATACATCCCCAGGAGTTCAAGGACAAGGATTGTTTATAACCACTTAGCAACAGTGGAAGCGGTGGCAGATAAGGAAATTAATCTAGGATCACAAGGACAATATCATGATTTCTGATCTAGCTTTAATCCACCAAATCAAAATGCCCTTCCCACTCTTGTCTGCATAATTTCAAGAATCATACATGCACGATTTTTCTTTCTTTCCCAGCTTTCTAAAAATCATGTTGTCTGATCTGTATCTGGTCTAGTAACTTAATTTAATATGGAATTTAGCCATGCCATCTTTTTTTTAAAAAATATTTAATGTATTATTTAAGACAGAGAGAAAGAGAGAGAGAGTGCATGCGCATGCACAAAGGGGAGGAGCAGAGCGAGAGAGGGAGAAGCAGGCTTCCCACTGAGCAGGGAGTCTGATGCAAGGCTAGATCCCAGGACCCTGGGATCATGACCGGAGCCAAAAGCAGACGCTTAACCAACTGAGCCACTCAGGTGCCCCTAGCCATGCTATCTTAAAAGATTACATTTATTTCAAGAAAAATCTTGAAAACAGTGTTCAAAGAACTGAAATACTCCCAGCAGATATTTCATGAGCAAGACAAATTTCTCAGTATTCTAAATTTTCTGTTGTTTTCCCAAGTCACAACAGGAATTCTGATGTTATCCCTACGTTCAAGTTAGATGAAAGTAAATAGCAGGCAACAATTCTCCCCAGGCTTAATGCATTCATTCTTGATACCCTTTTTTGGTTTCGCTGGTTTGTGCAAAATAGTATTTCCTATTGTTCCAGTGCCTATGTTTCTCCCCCTCCTGTAATACAGACTGCTCTCCAGAAATGATCTGAGAGTTGCTAAATATATAACTGTTTTTTTCTTTTCTTTTTTTTTTTAAGATTTTTATTTATTTCTTTGACAGAGATCACAAGTAGGCAGAGAGGCAGGCAGAGAGAGGAGGAAGCAGGCTCCCTACCAAGCAGAGAGCCCTATGTGAGGCTTGATCCCAGGACCCTGAGATCATGACCTGAGCCGAAGGCAGAGGCTTAACCCACTGAGCCACCCAGGGGCCCCTAAAACTGTTTTTTCTTTTGTCATTTTGTATGTAAGGGGATTTGATTTACTACTGTCTTATTCCTTCAACAAACATTTACTAAGCAACATTCTCTTTGGGGCTCTGGTGAAGCTCGACACCTCATCACTGCCCTCATGGAATACAGCTAAA
>ML108982.1:32199-48756 GCA_003697995.1 Taxidea taxus jeffersonii
TATTTTCATTTGTTACACTGTGCTGAAAAGGCATCGGCACCCGTGTTTTGACTTTCTTAAACGTTCTCAGGATTTGAATGGCTGGTCATTGTTGTGATGTCTTAAACTCTCAACAACCTGTCAGAAAGGTGTGGAATAGGAAGTCAAAATATAAAACATACAAAACATTTCAAAGTAGAGTGAGACAGTCTTATGCTGTTCTTTCTTTTTTCTTTTTTTTAAACAATCTATACTGTGTCTTTAAATCCTGATGCCTCATCTTGGGGGAAGAAAAGTCCAAATGCAATAGCGAATGACACAACATGAAATTATTTTCATGAAAATAAGGATTACTGGAGAGAGGAAACTGATATTCGAAACTGAAATTCACAGTCCCATTTAAAAGTGAAGATACCTCTCTTCTGGAGAAACACCTTACCCATAGTCCATGTTCTCCTTGATATTTCTCGTGGTGTTTCCCACCATTCAAATATGGGAGTCGTTTTTAAAATTAAAGGAAATCAAAATGATTTCCCCCAAATATATGGTGACTGACAGTAGCTGCTATACTTTTACATACTGATTCAGGTATTTACACCAAAATGTGAGTGGGTACAATTTTTAAATTCCACCAACTACCAAACCAACTTTCTGATTTTTCTTTTAAGATTTAGCTGTGGGTGAAGCTGGATAGTGCAGTTGGTTAAGCATCTAACTCTTGGTTTTTGGCTCAGGTGCTGATCTCAGGGTCATGAGTTCGAGCCCCCTGCTGGGCCATGCACTCAGTGTGGAATCTGCGTGAGATTCTCCCTTTCCCTCTGCCCTCCCCACTTGCACTCTCTCTCTTTCTCTCTCTCAAATAAATAAATAAATAAATAAATCTTTAAAAAATAAAGATTTAGCTCTGTATCCAAAAAAACCCTCATGTTTTCCTATGGATAATAATTAAGACTCACTTCCTCTATAGTTAAATATCAGCTGTCTAACTCAATGTCTTTGAATAGGAAGGTTCGCCTTCAGTATTTTTCTACTCATTCGGCATTTGTAAGAAAAATATTCATTTTTACAAATACTGAGAGAAAAAAACTCAAAGCCTTAAATTGTTAATATTGACCAAAAGTGTACACAGCCGCAGCATATGCCCCTTGCCATTCACAAAACATATGCTAATTGGAAGTAAATATCATCCATCCATGACTAGACTTGCAAACTCAGAACTGTTTTATAAATAACAAAGTACACCTTCTTTCGTTATCTGATAGCAGAAAGAAGAAAAATCACCAGTGGCTCTGTGAATGCATCAATCGATACCCTATCATGTATTTTATTTAAACAGAAGTTATGTTTTTAATGTTATCGTAGAACCAATGAGAAGAAATACAGGTAAAAAATGAAGAAAGAACCTCAGGTATAATTTCTCAATACATTTCATGTCCACTAAGGGAAACATGTATTTAAATAACAAAGATCATATCCATCCACTGTAATTATTTATGGGTTCCCAAGTTTACTGAGGAGGTTTGTCAAATAAAAATGATGTTTCTCGATGCTCAGAATTTTTATTTTTTATTTTTTGTATTTTTTACAAAATACAAAGCTTGAAGCTTGAAGAAGTCAACTGACCTAAAAACATTGTTCCAAGTTCCTGATATCTTAACATTATATATAAGGCCAACCGATGGCCCAAGCTGAATGTTATCATGACTATACCTAAGAATAAGACTTTCTGGCCTAACGGTACTCTCCTTCAGTGCTTCTTTCCTCACATCTGGTCGCCAAAGAGTCGTTCCGTCACCCTGCAGCCTGCTAATGAGATCCCCCATTTAATTAATACCATAAGAATTTTAATTCTGACTGAATCAATTTAACGTGATGTGATTTTGTCAGCTCTATTCCCCAAGTAAAAAGTGAGCCTGATGCTTATTACATACATCATTTCACGGGCCCTGCATTCCCTGCTGACTTAAACAAATTCTAATTAAGACTAATTAAAGCATCATTTATGAAAGCGCTTGTGATAGCTATGCAAACATTCTGGGTGGGTATGCTTTGCATAATAATTATCCTAGTTAATATTAAGGCTAGGTCCTTGGCAATTAGGTCTTTGAAACAGAGAGTTATTCTGAATTTAGCCCTTTTCAGTGTGAGCAATTAATAAAAAAAAAAGTGCTAAATTTATGTAGTGGCTTCATTAACAAAATAAATTTAGAAGTAGTAGTATTGTAGTATTGTTTGCATTTTTTAAGCTAAGCATAATTCTTAACCCAGGTGACAGTTATTAAAATAAAAGGATGCAATTCTTTGATCTGATACATTTATTATAGTCATCCAAGAAAAAAATATTATAAGTTGCAGTCAGATTTTTTCTACACAAACCTGATTAGTCTAAAGCATGTTACTTACATACATAGATGTCTATAAGGAACATAGACATCTGAAGTAGTATTTCATTTTCTAAAATAATGGTTTAAAAATCTGATGTGTACTCTAGGCGTTATACAAGCGGATTAAATTCTTCAATGTATAATGACTTGATAGGCCTAATATACAAGCAAATGCTTCCTTACACCTGCTGAGTATAGTGAAATTAAAAATTCTTACAGCATTCATAGTTTGCTTTACCTTTGTTTTTAAAGTCTCTATTATACTGTCAGTATTCATTGTGCTGCAAAATTGAAATGGATTAGAATGCTGGGGAACTGCTTACCTTTCAAACTCCTGGATACTTTTTCTAGGACTTTATGGCAGGGTCAAGTGCAGTTGGAAGTTTCCAGAGGTAAATGAGAAAAAAGAAAGAAAATGTGACTCCTTTATTAAATGGGTGAAAGAGATTGGTAATAGATGGCACGTGTGCACACACACACACACACACACAAACTAAAAAGCTGCTTTTTCTTCCATCTTTACAAATTCAGTGAATGTGAAATTCAGGGCAGGAAACTCAGGAGCAGTAAACTATTAAAATTGGCTGAGTGCATTAGACAGAAACAACTGGTTTATTCAGCACTACTGACAAATTACTATCTTGTGTAAAGATACTCTGCCTCAGATAAAGTCTTATCTTTGAATATGCATGGGTTGAGAACCACTGAAATTTAGAAAGAAGTTCTGTATCTTAGTATAAGGGAAAGAGAGACTCTCTCCAGATTTCTATCAAATACACAGCCACAAATTTTAAAGGCGTATATTAAGCCCCCACAAGAGCAATATATTGCGTTATAAAGAGCAACAAATAATAGACTGAAGGGTCTCCAATGATTTTGTGCAACAAACCTGAGAGTATAAAGTAATATACATAAATCTAGTAAGTATAGTCACATTTTATACAAAATTGCTTTAAAAAAAAACGTGACCTGATTCTACAACCCCAAGGGCGGTACGAAATGTCATGGCAGGCTGTGCCCCGGCAGTGGATGACACAATCACTTTAGCCTCTTTTATCAATTAACTGGGCATTAAAGAGTAGGCGGGTTTATTAAACTGGTGAATGACACCAAGGGAAAGGAGCATCATTTCAACATCTCAAGAAAGTGTCCAAAACTGTGTCTAATAGAATAGAACTTACGGCAAATACTTCCATAGCCTAAACTCGTGAAAAACACACTGTTTAAGACAGAAGAATTAGACAGTTTCAAGGAGTTGGAGTTAATAAAAGTTTGATCAGGATCTCTCAGTCTAGCAGTAGATTTTTCTAAATCCAGAATGCTCTTATACATATAAATTCTATGTAGACAGAACTATGTCACATATGAATTATGAAGCAACCCTTCCTTCAGTCAAAGTAGAGTCAGCACAGCTAAAGATGGAGAAATGACCAGGAAGGGGAAACTATTTAGATCAAATGATTAGAATCAATTTAACAAAGAATTATGGAGTGTCTCTCAAGACTAGGCTCTTGAGGAGGACTAGAGGGAGATATAATCATAGCTTCCCATCTTAGCAATTCCTTTTTGTTTGTCATCGGGGGTCTCTGAGAGTCAGATGAACAATTAAATGACAAATCACAAAGGTTTTTTCTGAAAACAAGAGCAAGATGCTTAGTGGTGAAAGAAGCATTTCCTGGACAGCTAATGGGGTTGGCAGAGAGTCTGAGTATAGGTGGAAAGATAAGGACAATTTCTTTCTTTTTCTTTTTTAACTTTTTAATCTTAATTACAGTATAGTTAACATACAGTGTTTTAGTAGTTTCAGGTGCACAATATAATGATTCAACAAATCCATCCATTAGTCAGTGCTCATCATGATAAGTGTACTCTTAATCCCCTTCACCTATTTCACCCATTCCCTACCTTCCTTGCCTCCCCTTTGGGAACTTTTATTTTGTTTTCTAGAGTTAAGACTCTTTGTTGGGTTTTCTCTCACTCTCTCTTTTTTTCTTTTGTTCATTTGTTTTGTTTCTTAAATTCCACATACAGGTGAAATTATATGATACTTGTCTTTCTCCGACTGATCTATTTCACTTAGCATTATACTCTCTAGTTACAATTATGTTGTTGCAAATGGCAAGATTTCATTCTTTTTTATGGTTGAGTAATATTCCACTGTCTATACATACCACTTCTTTATCCATTCATCTCTCGATAGATGCTTGAGCTCTTCCCATAATTTGGCTATTATAAATAATGCTACAATAAACATAGGGGCGCATATATCCTTTTGTATTAAGTGTTTTTATATTCTTTGGATAACTATCTGGTATTATTGGTGATTATTGGATCATAGGGTAGTTCTATCTTTAATTTTTTGAGGGACCTCCATACTGTTTTTCAAAGTGGCTGCACCAGTTAGCATTCCCACCAACAGTACATGAGTGTTCTTTTTCTAGGATGAGGACAATTCTTACTCAAGCTGAACAACTGATGGATGGGTAGGAAGTGGGGAGGGAAAGAACTTTCTAAGTATCCTTACACAGATGGTGACCAGCTGACTTCTACCTGCACTTAGCAGAGAAAACACATAAACCAAATCCCTAGCAGGGATTCAGGTGAAAATTTCAAAAAAAAAAAAAAAAAGCCTGAAAAGACCTTGAAAAATCATTTGCTTACCTTCTAGACTGACGAACTGTAAACTAGGCTGGGTACTTGTGGCTTCCCTGCCAGCAAATAGCCCTTCGACGCTGTTGGCAGAGTTGTACCAACATATGAGGGTCAAGTTTTCTTTTCCTTATTCTCTCAGTCTTCTTTCCTTTATTCTTTTACTTATTTATTTATTCTCACTTTCTTTTGTCCCTTCTTTTTCTAACAAACAGGAGAGAATGCTCTGTGAGAGCTATTTTATGTGGAAGCAGGTAAGCAAAGAATTATCATCTAAAGCATTGATTCTCAAGCTTGGGCATGCGTTGTAATCATCTGAAAGGCTAGTTAAAACACAGATCGCTGGCCCCACACACACAGAATTTCTGATTCAGTGGGTAGACCCCATGACCCAGTGGGCAGAGCCTGAGAACTTCCCTTTCTAACAGGTTCCCATGTGTTGCTGAATCTGCTGATTCTGGATTACAATCCTGAGAACCACTGCTATGCCAAAAGCTCAGTGGTCCCACAGTTAGCACACTGAAACCACAAACGCAATCACTAGTTTGAATAACTGCAATCTTTAAATGAAATATCACAATATTCAGCCAGTAAACATCTGGATGGCTGTACCAGTTTTTTTCCAGGATGGTGTATGTATCCATTCTTCTATGCCCAACTCAAATAAAATGTTTTAAGCCATTCCTCCTGAGCCTTATCCATGAAGTATTCATACATTTCAAATTCTATACCAAAATTATTCTTGCTAGGAAGAAAATTATAAAGATTTTTTGGGCTTAACCTAAATATTTTATTTCGTGGTTGAGGAAGGGTTGGACTTTCAATCATGGCATATATAATTAGCAACTAGGAAGGTGAGATCGGGACCCCACTCTGTCTTGGCTTCCCATTCAGCATGAAATCTGCTTGAGTTTCTCTCTCCGTCTTCAGACTCTGCCTCTACGCCACATACACTCACTCTCTTCCTCTCCAATAAATAAATCTCAAAAAAAAAGTTCAAAATCACCGTTTTAAAAAAAATCTCAAAATGATCATAGAATGAAGCTTTCTTAATGGTACTCTAACTCCTAGTTGTTAAGGGCAGTGTATGTTTCTATAGTATATTTGATTAAACCTAGGGTACAAGTCAACTATTATGAATACCAGTACCTTTATTACTCTTATGGGCAGAAAAAAATGAGGACTTACCTTTCATTTAGGATATAAAAAAACTTCATATTAAGGATATTCTTAAAACACTGGATGGTATTAACAGTAAAGACTGTAAAATAGGGACATCTGGGTGGCTCAGTAGGTTAAAGCCTCTGCCTTTGGCTCAGGTCATGATCCCAGGGTCCTGGGATTGAGCCCCGCATCGGGCTCTCTGCTCAGCAGGAAGTCTGCTTCCTTCTCTCTCTGCCTGCTTGTGATCTCTGTCTGCCAAATGAATAAATAAATAAAATCTTAAAAAAAAAAAAAGACTGTAAAATAGTTTTAACAGCTTTGAAGTAGCATCCCTTCTTTCTGATTTGCTAGGTGGTATCTTGCTTGGAGGTAGACAGAAGGACTGCCTCGAAGTACTGTAGAACTTTGGAAGTTTGGGTCTATTGTAATTATTCAATTATTAAAACGTATTAAATGTATTAAAAACTGGTCATCAAGGCTGTTGTTTTGTCTCTCTTAGTGTTCCAGGTTTTTTCCAATAATTGCTTTCAGGAAGATGAGTTGTGTTTTATCCTTGATAGGAAATGATCATTTTGAACAAGGCTGTGGCATCCGACTCTGAGTGCTGTCAAGAAGCGCTGACTTGTTGGAAGATTAAAAGTAAAGGAGCTGATGGGCTTGGGCTTCAGGTCCACCGCCCTGCACAGACAGCAGGCACGCCCTGGCCGTTCCCATACAAAGGAGCAGTAGCTAACCCAGGTCCCACACCTTCGCGCTCTGTGGAAGCCTCTAAGAAACCGTGAGTGACAAGAGCTTGGGAAGAGAATTTTCATTTGTTTTCTTTTCAAGCACACAAGGTTTGTATGGATTTAATTTGATCAAGTGAAAAGCCTATAAAGAGAAGAGGCAGAATGAGGTTTCAGGATCTATATTCTCCAGCGACTAATAACTGGCAGCAGCAACTGGGGTCTAAATGGAAGTGAGCGAGCTGGGCTGGGATTTAACTCCCACCCCAAAGGGAAGGTCTGTACATGGGTTGTTTGTTCAAATAACAGTTTAGCCTTGGAGTTTAATACAAGGTGTTCAAGTAAAATAAAAAGTAAACTCCAGTCAGCGAGGCAGCCAGATCAAGAAGAAATTGGGCTTTGTGATGGAACACATGAAAAGCGAGGGGGAAGGAGAAGCCTGCATTGCCGACTTCCTCTCCTAACAGAAATAGGCAATACCGGACTCGGTAGAAATCTGTCACAAGACTGTGAACTCGCCTCTGCCTTGAGCCACATCTCTGATTATTGCCTCCTTCAATGGAGGAAGCACAGAGACGGGGGAGGGGGATGGGTAACACACACCAACTTACTTGTTACTTAACACTGGGTTTAGAAAGCGGGAGGCAGACTTTGATAGAAGGGAGCACTTTCTAAATGAGGTTCAGGGATTATCTATGGCTTTCAGTTTAGTCATTTTCTCCCTGACCCTCAACATCCTGGAAAAGTGGAAGGTGGTTTTCTTCACGCCCAAGACTATGTGAAATTCAGGCTCTACCTGCCTCTTGTATCTCCTTCCACGCAGGGCAGATAAATAGTGCATATGGAAATGATATTGTGTAATCAGGGAATATTCAACAGGGTGAACCGAAAATCAAAATCTAAATAGGCATTGTATAAACAGAGAAATTTAGAAACCCGTGTTAATTGTATCTAGTTAATTTTTAACAGCTTCTTGGTATATTAGCTTTCTAGGTTGTACTCTATTCCTTTCCGTATTCCTCTATTGACAGGCAGCTGGTGCAGTAATAAAACTATTCCCAGCTCTGCCAAGGGCTCAGAGAGAGATGAGTACAAGACAGATATCTACCCACTCACCATTTAACGTGTACCGTTTCCTACTGAACATGCAGATGGCATGGCGGTCCCAGATTTCATTTGAGTTAATCTAATCCCTCCACTGCTCCCACTAGAAAGGAGGGCATTAGCAGCCATATGTCAACCAGATTTGTCAGATTATTCATTACAATTAATTGCTGTTCTCACTTAAGGCCTTTAAGGCTGTGAATTGCTCTGAATTCTATTGCAAACACAAAATTATGAGTAAAAGACTTTAGCCCTGTCATTCAAATTTCACGCTGACCTTTATCAGCTTTTGGCTTTTCCATGGGTGCTGGGCTGAAAGCTTTCTAATTGGTGTTCCATTTCTTCCTCACTACAGGTAAGCTGTCGGCCTAGGCAATAAGTATGACCAGAAAGACAAGAGGAAAAACTCTTAGGTCCCAGCAGACAGTATTTAACTGCCAACTAATAATACATTAGGAGGGTAATGAGACGAGCTAGATGTCATAATGACCCAGTGTACTAATTAAGCTTCTAAATACTGCAGGTTTTTAAGACATTTTCTGTCTTGGAGAGGCTTATTTTTGGATCCAAATTTCTTTTTACATTGTTTCATTATTCAAACTCTTTTGTAAGTTATTACGAATGATCATTAGAAATTAACCAAATTAATACCCATCCTTTCACACGGAGGGGAAGTCGGGTTTTAGGCTCCAACACGCCAGACTCCTTAGGTGTTGCCATTTTAATGTATTTGCCAGCCAAAATTTTTTGAGACTTCGCAGCTCTTACAAAAGTTGTTATTGCATTTATTTTATTTACCGCTTACTCTATACGCTAACTGAGAATTAGAAGCACTTCTTTGGGCATGCTCCTTTGATTTTCAAGGCACTGTTGAATTTGCTGGCTTTGGGATGAGACCTCTTCTTTATAAACTCAACCACAGTGATGGTGTGATAGTACTGTTTGATTAGATGATCATCAGAGGAAACTTGATTGCCAAGAAGTGTCTGTCACTGAGATTATTAAGCCACAGTGGGGCTGCCTTGATTAATACTTTGTTTGCAACTTCAGACCAGTGATTTTGTCAGATGTTTCACAAATCTTGACAGGAGGTTTTATTAAGGATCTTCTAAGCAGAAGAGTTGACAGTTGAAACTTCTGGTATGATTGCCCTCACATTTCAAGTCCTTGTTCGTAGAATATTTTCGGTGATGTCTTGGGTGGGAATAAAGTGGGAGGAAGGAAATTGATGTGTGTTTGCCTTTTTCCCCTCCTGATCATTATCCAGGTAGTACCAGGAGCCAACAGAAATTATCACCACTCAAATTCTAGAATGTGGCCATATAACCTATGAATGATAGCAAAAGGTTTGGCAATGTTCTCTAAAAGTGAGATAATGATTTAACTTTCCCTTAAAGCAAACTTGTTTATAAAATAAACAAGGACGGTACAGCAGTTAAATCATTTCTGCCTTGAAGACGACTGCTTATTGTTCTTTTTATTGAATGTGAAGATTTTCAATTAGTAACAGCTAAGATATAGTTATTGGCTCATAGAAGCTATAATTAGTACAATTTCCTTCTAAATGCAAAAAAAAGTATTCTCTTTATTCTCTTTCACTCAGATCTTCCTTTTGACAAAATATTACCTTTGTTTGTTTTTTAAAATCCTAAATATGATTTAGAGTTTATATAACTATGTTATAGTTAGCTTTCTCTTCTTAATTTAAAAATAAAAGACATGATATAAAATACAAGACATGTAATTCATGTAAAGATATGTATGTTTACAACTCTTACTGATGTATATAAAAGAAAAATACCTCAGTTTCTACAAATTAATATCCTCCTAGAGAAATAATTACCCATTTCTTAAGTGATGAAAGATTGCTTTCTCTAGCTAATTGTTAAAGCACTAAATAGTTTGATTTTTTTACCTATCCTTTCATGTCCTGGCACCTCTTTTTCCAACCAGTAAGATTTCCTGATTGAAATAAGCTGAGGGGAGATGTGTCTGGTTAAACAACTTTTGGTATCAGATAGCTCCCAGATCAAGAAGTTAAGCTCACTACAAAGCAAAAGAAGGACAAGCACAAGATGGAAAAAGGAGCAAAAGTGATGCAAAGAATAAATGAGGGGCATGCCTACATTTCCAACCACCTCAAGCAGCGATGGTTGTTCTTGACTGCTGATAGAAGGTGTGCAGTGAAGCAGTGAACCGAAAATATCAAATAGCACCCACATCCCAAATTGTGGTTAAGCTTTAGCTAAACTGGTTCAACCCTAACTAACCCTTGCTACTTTTAATCAATACTGGATGACCAGGGAAAGTCATATAGCCTCACTGAACCTCATTTATTTCATCTATATAAGTGAGAGAGCCGGAATAAATAAATTGTTTCTGTTTCTAAATTCAGTGCTAAAAGTTGTATATTTGTATTTGTGTGTGTGTGTGTATATATATATATATATATATATGTATGTATTTGTACATGTGTGTATATATATATATATATAGAGAGAGAGAGAGAGAGAGAGAGAGGGAGGCACGAAAATCTGTGTATCAGAGAAAAATTTTAGACAAGTCGTATTGGTCTCTTTTCATATCACCCACGAGAATTTGCCTGAAGTGGAATAAAAATCATAATGAAATAAAAAATTTTCTTCCAAAACATCTAAGTCCATGTTTTTCTCTCTGTATGGGCAGTCCACACTGGACCATAACTGTTTCAAGTTTAGTGTTCAGCTGTTACAAGTTTGTATCATTTTCAGTGATACAAGTAACATCTATCTCTTGATTTTAAGTGCTGTGATGACAAGAATTATATATGTCTGGTTCTTTGTTACATAGTTCTAGAAATTAGTGTCCTATCTAGTGCTTAATGGATGCATGGTAAGTATTTGTTGAATGAGCAGAAGAAATGAATCACAGTGACAAACATAAATGTATATTAATCTTTTTTTCCTAATCTGGTAGAAAAAAAAATGGTGTCAGGTGAAAGGCCCTAGGAAATTATAATGTCAAGTATCCTATTAAAGTAGTTTGAAATCGATTTATCTTAATTTCCATCAAGTTCTTTTCATCCTGTTTCATTTCTGGCTCCTTAAATGTGTCTGAGTTTGAAGATAATTTGGGGAATTTGAGAAAATCCATTTAGCCAGGGCTGAGTTCCTTAAAAACTTACCAATACCATTTTTACTAACTAAAATAAAGGTGTGCTCATGTCTTAAGTGGTTGTAAGACTTCAAATGTAAAATGTCATATACATAATACGTAAAATATATATATCATATCAAATATGGCAGAATTTGTAAGTTCTTTTTATTTTTTTATTTAATTTTTTTCAGTGTTCCAAAATTCATTGTTTATGCACCACACCCAGTGCTCCATGCAATACGTGCCCTCCTTAATACCTACCAACAGGCTCACCCAACACCCCACGCCTTCCCCTCCAAAACCCTCAGTTTGTTTCTCAGAATCCAGTCTCTCATGGTTTATCTCCCCCTCTGATTTCCCCCAACTCACTTCTCCTCTCCATCTTCCAATGTCCTCCATGTTATTCCTTAGACTCTAAGCATGTAAGTTCTTTTTAAAAGTCACCAATGTAGGTAAGTTTTTTAATGTTTTAAAATATATAAATGTTTAGTTTTATTGTTCATTAAGTTTTCTGAGACATTAATTTGGAACTCCCATAATCAAAGCCCATCTCATTTAAGGTCACTTCAGTTGAAAAAAAGTGTCCAGTTAAAGTAAATAAGTAACCTGTCACAATGAAAAGAACTTTTTTTTCCCTTAAAATAGCAAAAACCCAAAATGCAAAATCTCAGCTGGTGAAACACCGCATAGCCCTCACCAATGATAAAAATCAGCAATATTAAAGTCCACATTGGGGGCGCCTGGGTGGCTCAGTGGGTTAAAGCCTCTGCTTTCAGCTTGGGTCATGATCCCAGGGTCCTGGGATCGAACCCCACATTGGGCTCTCTGCTCAGCAGGGAGCCTGCTTCCTTCTCTCTCTCTCTATCTGCCTACTTGTGATCTCTGTCCATCAAATAAATAAACAAAATCTTTAAAATAAATAATAAAGTCCACATTGCAGTATTTGACTTAGCTTGCTATACAAAGGAAACCTTTTTCCTATAATGCACTGGTTATAAAAGCAGGAACTAAGAAATGTAGTTTCAAATTGGCTAAACCCAAAACTGAAAGTGAATTAGGTCTCAGTTCTTGTTCCAGTTGTTACATAACTATAGTACTCTTTATTGGTTTAAAAAAATGGCCAAATACAAAAAAAAAATCCTTATTCAAATAAATACAAAAATTGTGCATTCTTTGTCAGGAGATTTGGCTTATATTTTGGCTTTCCTTGTGCCATTTTATATATAAAAATTCTAACCTGGAAGTATTATGGAAGAAGCCTTAACATAGTATTGGGACCAAAACATTTATGCCAGAGAGAGGAGCAAGGTACTTAGGAGGGTAGATCTGTGGAGGTAACTTTTCAAAGAACTTAGATTTCTAGAAGAGCGGTTATGCTTCGTTACTGATCACAAGGGTGAACATCCCCATATTCACACTCTGGGATTAAGCCAGCTAAATTAGTCAATGTCCTATGCACAAATAATTATGTAAGGTAGGAATATTTAGGACATCCTGATGTATGATTTCTAACATCACAAAAACAAAAATTTAGTACATAAAATAGACATAGAATCAGAGTACAAAACAGAATGTCGTCAATGTTGACTTAAGAGGATCCTTAAAGGCTAAAGCTTATCGAATATCATATTATTGAGAACATCTTTTAAGAAGAAATTTTCAGGGTATACAACAAAGTAATCTAAGCAGATTAAAAATGAGAATGTATATTACTTTTTGCATATAGATATCTTGGGAAAACTTTGAAGCTACATATGCAAGTTCAAATTTGAACAATCTTTTCTCTGAAAAGTTTTTGTTTCTATCCATTGTTTTTCTTTATTTTCTAAAAGTCCTGCATTGAACATAAATTACTCTCTCAAGTAAAGGAAAATCTTAAAATTTAAAAGAAAATTCAAAAGACAGAGAATCTGATAATTTTGCAACTGGAGAAAATTGACACAGAACATAAGACTTGCTCTAACTTTGATAAATCAGGGAAAGTTGTTCTAGGTGCAGGGAACAGCATGAATGGCATCCAGATGGGAGAACAGGTGGCTTCCCAGGGCTGGAGTGGAGGCTGTTGCTGGTGTTTGGGCTGGATTAAGGTATGAGATGGGACTCTAGATAGTTAGTTTGGAATCAAATTATGAGTTGCCTTCAAAGACATGCTAAGGGTTATGGTCAACTAAAGTGACAGAGGGACAGGCAGCAGAGAACACTGACAGCTCATGAGAAAGGGACTCACATGACCATAGCAGTTTGAGGGTGGATCTCTTGATAGTAACCTATGATGCTAACAGGAAGTGGGGAAATTATTCAGAAAGTGTTTGCAGAGCTCCCTTAAAAAGTTCCATAGACCAAATAAGAATTAGGATAGGGAACAAGAGATTTAAAGTCTTGGCAGAGTTAAAATGATGAGGATTTGCTACCTGACTGGATCTACAAGTACCTGTCTAGGAAGACTGGTAGGGTTTACCCACTCAGTGCCTGGGAGGGGAGTCAACGAGCAGAGCCTGCTACCAGCCCACTAATAAAGCCTCATAATAATGCTCCTACTTGAGGATGTGAAGGAATGGAGTTTACTGCACAAGTATGCAGGACAGAAAATAGAAACCTAAGGACAAAACTCTGAAGAATTTATTAAGGGGCCAGAGGAAGAAGACAAGCCCTTGAGAAGTGTTCAAATACAACCAAGAAGTTTAGTTTCATAGGAGACAAGAAAGGAGACTATTTCAAGAGGGGAGTGAAAGGCAGCAAGGCTAAGATGCTCCCAGATGGAAAAGAATGTTGGGAGTGTCAGCTTCACCTCGGCCTCTTCATCTGTCCCACTCTCCAACTTTGAATCTGCCCCTAGGGCAACTAATACTTGCTCCCCGAAACTGTATACAAATGAACGGGTTAGAGGAGAGAACCAACAGAGAGCCACAGAAGCCTGTCCTGAGATCTCCATAGCTGAGAACCATTGGGTTTTTAAACCTAGAAGGATCTTCAGGGTCATTTAATGCAACCTTTCATTTCACAGATGAAAAATATGAGGCTACCACCAGATGACGTAATTTGCTCAGGGTCCCCAGATCTCAGGACGTTAGAACTTCCCTTAGTGCATATCTAATCAGCATCTCCACTAACAGCCATCTTAGCCAGTGAGAATACAAGAAATGTCACCGAGTTGAAGAAAAATTCTGAGTCATTCTGTTTTGAGGCCTTTTGTCTGAATCTAAATCCTCACTTTTTCTTGAAGTAATCCATCCTCAGTAAGACTATTCCCCTGTCCGTCATAATTAGTACCCATTCGGTATTTTGTTTTGATTTGTTTTGCTTCTTTTATGAGTCACAGGTAAAATGAATACAGGAAATGATATTTTTCTTTATCAAAAAACTAACGAGGGGCGCCTGGGTGGCTCTGTTGGTTTTAATGACCTACTCTTGATTTTGACTCAGGTTATGATCTCAGGGTCCTGGGAGGGAGAACTGAGCCCCTAGCTGGACTCCACACTCACACAGAGTCTGTTTGTGCCTCTCCCTCCCTCTCTGCCTCCTATCCCTCTGCTTCCTCCCCCTGCTTGCACAGGCATGCTCATTCTCTCTCAAATATATAAATAGAATCTTATTTTTTAAAAAAAGCTAAATAATTTTTAAATTTTTTAAAAGCTAAAAAACACAAGGAAGTAGAAGAATGGGGTAGAGTATGTGAATACATATTAGAAACATTATCAGAGGTAGAACTATCAGAACTCTCATAAGTAAAAGACAAAGGGAAATGGGTGCAAAGAGCATCCTTGAGTGCTCCACATCTCCTCCTGCTCCCTGTTGGAAAAGGTGTAAGAGGCTGAATGGGTTGAGATCAGGAGGTCATAGCATCCCCAGCAGTCAGCAGGGAGAGCCCTGTGTCCAGGAAATTAGACATGCTCTGGAGGGAAGGGTTGGTTGGATGGAAGTTAAGAGTAGCCTCCATGAGAGTTGGAGCAAGAAAGCAGTGTGCAAACGGTCATTCGTAAACACTTGGCCAAGATGTAATTAATTTGGATAACAGCTGTTTTGTAAACATTAAGGTGATATTATCTATCCCGGACTGAGTGTTTGTGTCCCCTGGAAATGTGTACGTTGAGGCTCCAGCCCTTGGAGTGGCTGTATTTGGAGATGAGGCTCTAAAGAAGTGATGAAGGTTAAGTGTTAAGTGTGATTATAAGGATGGAGCCCTAATCTGATAGGATTCCTGCCCTTATAAGGGGAGAGACCAGAGAGTTTTCTCTCCTTTTCTTCGGGCACAAAGGAGAGGTCACCTGAAAGCAGTCATCTGTAACCCCAGGGGAGAACTTCCACCTTGATCAACCCTGCCAACACCTTAATCTCAGACCTCCAGTCTCCAAAACTGTGAGAACATAGACTTTTGTGACTTAAGCCACTCAGTCTGTAGTATTTCGTCATGACAGTCTTTGCTGACTAATATCACTTAGTAGTTGCTTTGTTAATAATGTAGCATACTGGCAGTGAATACAGAATGTAGAAACTCAAGTCAGACAGTGCAAGTCCCTGAACCACTACAGGTGAATACTGAATCTCTCCACCCCTCAGTGTCCTCATCTATAAAGTGGGGTGATAGAAGTACCTACATCCCTGGCCAATGTGAGGATGGTTGAAATAATGTATGTAAAGTGTTTGGTAGAAACTAAGTACTCAATAGATATTAATAAAGCTAATAAAGGAACAAGGTTATTTCACCTATCATGCTTATGAATAAAATAAACCACCATGAGCTCTAAAATAATGAGGATGTTGCTTTTATCATTTCTAGTTTATACCTCATTTAGATAACACAAATATAAATTTATGAACTAATACCTAGTGGTATTATAGAAGGTTCAGAAATTGGAATTCCCAAAGATACTGAGTTTGGATACTTTCATCAAATCACAGTATCATGGAATGGCTGCTTTTTTTTTTTCCCCTGTCCTTACTTCAGTGAATTCTAACAGTATCAGAATTCTAACAGTGCCTTGAGACAGACCTCATGAGGTTGTCATAGTATAGACACCAAAGTCCTTAAGTCTGCTCTTGTTCTTACTAGTATGTGGGATCATTTGGACATTTCCCCTTCTCTTTCACGTAACTCCTCGATAAAAAGCTATGACTTAAGACTTATGGTCATTTGAAAATATATATTTCATGCTTAGTGAATTTCCTCCTCTAATCTTTAGATTTAAAAATATAAAATAGGGGTGCCTGGGTGGCTCAGTCATTAAAAATCTGCCTTCAGCTCAGGTCATGATCCCAGAGTCCTGGGAGCGAGCCCTGTATTGGGCCCCTGCTCAGCGGGGGGCCTGCTTCTCCCTCTCTCACTCCCCTTGCTTGTGTTCCTGCTCTTGCTTTCTCTCTGTCTCTCTCTCTTTGTCAAATAAATGAAATATTTTAACAATTGTTTTTAAAAATTTTTT
>ML108982.1:49156-87261 GCA_003697995.1 Taxidea taxus jeffersonii
CTTTAAATGTAACTAGGTAGTTAATACATGTGTTCCATTGTCATGGAGCTCTCATTCAGGCAATACTCATGAGCATGGTGTTTTGGTGAAAATTTCTTATTCCCATGAATGTCCAGAATAATTTCTGTATTTAATTTTCTAATCATTTCCTTCTTTTATATAGCAGTTGTCAAGCTAAAACCTAGGATAAGCTATTCCTCCCTAAAAGTTAAGTTCCTGTCACTAATACTCACGCTTCTAATCACGAGCTAACTTAGGATTGGCATGTACATATTCTATACTCTATACAGTCCTAACCAGAAAACTAAAATCCTATGGTTACTCAGGGGAGGCTGATTGTATTATTAATTAGCATTTGTAGCACCAGCCAAGAAATGAGTGATTTAATAACATGTTTTCTAAACAAGAATTAGGAATAACTTCCTTCGGGGAACTTCCTTTGGCTATCATAAATTAATTCAGTTTGGGGGCCAGATCCTGAGCTGCTTTCTCATTGGTTTCTTTTCTGTCTCACCAAAATTCTCATCACAGATCACACGTCCAAAAGGGACTCGACCTGGTCATCAGAGTCTCTGATATATTAGCACCTCACACGTGGCTTTCTTGTACTTAAAACATTCTTGAGTTCAGTGAATTTTTAAGAAGCAGGCCTTGGGTTATCTCTTACTAGCTTCTATGCTAGCCTAGCTGGGAAAGAAAGAGTAGAAGAGCCTTATTCATCTGTTTTGAAAACACCTGGTCTAGGGAGAATAGCCACTTTCTATTTAGTTTCCTCATTGGCTCCCATCCCTACTTTCATCAGACTCCATTTCATATTCTTTGTGATATACCTGAGTGCAGCCTGTCATGGTTACCAGTGACTGATATTATTAAATATACAAAATCATTTTACGAGATGATAAAAGAAGCTACAGTGTCTAAAAATTTCATATATCTAACGTGTTGTATAAACAGCCTAAATCCCTATACATTTTATAACTCCAGCAGTCTAAAGGTTAAAGCCTGTCAGTTGAATTCCACGAACTCCAGGAAGAAATGGGGAAGTAGCACCAACTCTTCTTTGTATATCAGTGATCAAACATCTCCTCATTACACTTCAATATTGTTGCCTCTAAAGGTCACCATTGCTGAACATAATCACACAAAATCAAAACTGCAAACTTTCTATATCATGGAGGTAGTAAATAGCTTGGAGGTTTATTTTCTGGTGCCTGAACAACATTCTGAACCCATTTATAAATTCCCAGGAACTGTGGCATGAACCAAACATATTTGCGATGCCTAACAATAGCTTCAATTAAATCAATTTCCTGTAAAAATATTTGTTTCTGTCGGCTTAGGTGGAAAACATAACTCTTCCGCTCACAAAGTGATACAAATATTTTTAATTTGTCTTTTTAAATGCACTTTCCTTCTCTTATCTTTCTGTAAAAACAAGTTGGATAATTATTTGTCAGTAATTTTTAGGATGGGATATCTAAAAGTTTAACTCAAAGGAAGTCATGAGGTTCATTTAGCAAAGCACTGGTATGCCCCATAAATCACATATGTTTCTTATTTTTTCTAGTCATTGATTTTGCTGTATGTTATTTGGACAGGCTGCCATCTTGTGAGATCTATGATCGAGCTTCATCCAAGCCACCATCAGCTCCTGCCTGGATTACTCTGTCAATCTAACTGCTTCTTCTCTTACTTCCCTGACTTTATTCTCTCTTCATTAACCAACACTATCTTTTGAACATGGAGCTCTTACCATTTCATTCCCAAGGAAGGGAACCCTTCAATGGCTCTTGATTACACTTAAGATTCAAACTCTGCATCATGGTCCACAAAGCCCTGGATAAAAGGAATGCTGCCTTTCACTCCATTCTCAGCACCTAACCTACTTGATTTTATTTAGCTCCAGCAACCCTGAACTCATTTGTATTGAATATACCAAGGTCATGATACCTACAGTTTTGTGCTTTTATTCATTTCCCTGTGTAGATGAGTATCCTGTCCCCAAATCTTGACATGGCCATTTCTTTCTTTTCCTCCTATCTCCTCTAGAATTCTCTCTAAGAAATATGGCTCCTATACACCAAAACCAATTACCTCCCCCTTTCTGCAGTCTCTCTTTATCCAATACCCCTCCATTATTTCTGTCATGCAATTTACAATCTGAATTCATAATCTGTCTTACTCAGATCATTTACTTGCTGGTTTGTTTTCTCTCTCTGCCATCAATACTGAACAAATTGTATTAGAAGTAGGCCTTAGTTTATCTTATTCAGTGGCACATAGTAGACACTCAGTAAGGACTTACAGAAATATAAATAGAAATCCTGGAATGTTTTTCTTGTTAGAAATTTCTGTGTGCCTTTAAAACATGTTTACAGTCTTCAGAAAAAAATTAACATAACAGTTTGATATACATAGATGCAACATGAGTGTAAAGTAGACATTTATATGTTCCACTGTTTTACATACTCATTTGTAATTTTTGCTGCTGTAGCATGGTTAATTCAATACTATGTTTTTCAGAAAGTCTATGTTTTTCAGCATGCTATGAAGAAAAACATTTTTTAAATTAGATTCCTGATTCTTAATACAGTTTTTACATAAAATGATGATAATAGTGTTTGTCCTCAAGTATGCAACAACCTCCATGGAATATTGTTTAAAATGTCTTTCCCGTGTTAAAGTCACAATAACCAGTACTGCAGTAATAGGAGACAAACTGGTGATAAAACAATATGCCTTGTTCTGACTTCTTGTCTTGGTGATAAAGAACTTAAGGTTCTTTATCAGGTCAGTTTTTGTTTATATATTAGAACATTAAGTTGCCTGCTTAAGAATTCAGAGGAGGATAATCCGAAAAGGAAATTGAGAAAACAATCCCATTTACTATAGCATCAAAGGATAAAATACTTAGGAGAACATTTAACCAAGGAGGTAAAAGATATGGACATTGAAAACAGTAAAACCCTACTGAAAGAAATTGAAGAGTAAGTGGCAAGTAAGCAGCAAGACATCCTATGCTGGGAGGCTTGGGTGGCTCAGTTGGTTAAGCGTCTGCCTTCAGCTCAAGTCATGATTCTAGGGTCCTGGGATTGAGTTCCACACTGGGCTCCTTATTCAGCAGGGAGCCTACATCTCCCTCTGCTTGCCTCTCTCTCTCTCTCTCATTCTCTGACAAATAAAATCTTTTAAAAAGACATCCTATGCTTATGGATGGGAAGAATTAACATAGCTAAATATTGTTTAAATGTCCATACTATACAAAGCATCTACAGATTTAATGCAATCTCTATCACAATAATAATGACATTTTTATAGGAAAGAAAAAAAATCCTAAAATTTATAAGGAATTTTAAGGGTCCTTGAATAACTAATTGAATAGCTGAAACAATCTTGAAAAAAAAAATGGAAGACTCATACTTTCTCATTTTAAAACATACTACAAGGCAAAGGCAATCAAGATGGTATGGTATTAACATAATGAGAGACATATAAACTAATGGAACAGAAATAAATAGAACAGGAATAAACCCTCTCATATATGGCCAAATGATTTTTGACAAGAATATCAATCTATACAATGCGAAAAGGACAGCCTCTTCAACAAATAATATTGGGAAAACTGAATATCCATAGGCAAAAGATTAGATTTGGATCCTTACGTCATATACAAAAATTAACTCACAATGGATTAAAGACCTAAAGGTAAGACCTAAAATTCCTGAAGAAAACAGACCTTCAAGACACTGGACTTGGCAATGATTTCTTGGATATGACAAGAAAAGCAGTGGAAAAAAAGAGCAGAAATAGACAAATGGGTCATCAAACTTAAAACTGCACATCAAAGGAAACAACAAAGGAAAAAGACAACTCTTGGAATGAGAGAAGATATTTGCAAATCACATATTTGGTAAGGAGTTGATATCTAGAATATATAAGGACTTTCTATAGTTTAAATGCAATATAATAACCTGACTTTAAAAATGGGCAAATGAATTGAATAGACATTTTTCCAAAGAAGATACACAAATGATACACATATACTGTCAATAAGCATACTGTCAATAAGCAAAAGTTAAACATCTTTTTAACATCACTAATCATAAGAGAAATACAAATCGAAATCACAGTAAGATATCATCTCACACCCATTAGGATGGCCACTGTCAAAAGAATAGAACATAACAGCTGTTGGTGACAATCTGGAGAAATTGGAAACTTTGCAGACATGTAAAATGGTGTATTCTTTATGGAAAACAGTATGGCAGTCCTTCAGAAAACTAAAAATAGAATTACTGTATGATCAAGTCACCCCACTTCCGGGTATATATCCAAAAGAATTCAAAGCAGGATATCAAAAAAGATATTTGGGGGCACCTGGGTGGTTCAGTGGGTTAAGCCACTGCCCTCAGCTCAGGTAATGATCTTAGGGTCCTGGGATCAAGTCCCACATCGGGCTTTCTGCTCAGCAGGGAGCCTGCTTCCCCCTCTCTCTCTGTCTGGCTCTCTGCTTACTTGTGATCTCTCTCTGTCAAATAAATAAATAAAATCTGAAAAAAAAGATATTTGTACATCCATGTTCATTGTAGCATTATTCACAGTAACCAAGAGGCATAAGCACCCCAAATATTCATCAACAGATGAATGAATAAAGAAAATGTGATATAGACATACAGTGGAATATTATGAAGCCTTAAAAAAAGAAATTCAGTTACATGCTATCGCATGGATGAACCTCAAGGGCATTAATGTTAAGTGACATAAAGCAATCTGTTTGATTCCACCCATATGAAATATTTAAAGTAATTAAAATCATAGAAACAAAAAACAGAAAGGTAGATTAAGAGAAGAGAAGAGGGGGTATTAATATTTAATAGGTATACAGTTTCAATTTTGCAAGATGAATGGGTTCTAGAGATTCATTGCACAACAGGGCAATAGATACCTAACAAAACTGAACTGTACTCTAAAAATGGTTAAGATGGGGACCCCTGGGTGGCTCAGTTGTTAAGCATCTAACTCTTGATTTTGGCTCAGATCATGATCTCAAGGTTGTAAGATGGAGCCCCACATCAGGCTTCACATTGGGCATGGAGCCTGCTTAAGATTCTCTCTCTGTCTCTCTCTCCCTCTGTCCCACTGCCTTCTCTCCATCTCTCAAACAATGTTAAGTTGTTAAATTTAATGTGCTTTTCTTTTTTTTACCACAATAAAAAAAAAAAGAATTCAGAGTAGAGATTTTTAGTCTTATTTCCTATAGTTGATAATGGAAATAAGCTTCATAAAATAATTGCTTCTGGTTAATTTTCATAAAATTAGAGAAATTGAGAAACACTAAATAGAATTTCTGTCAAGACAAACCACCAGACAAAAATTACAAAGAAACAAAGATGAAAATACAAGGTAAAGTTGATTCCAATGTTAAGAAGCCACAGCCATATTCACTGGTTTATCTGTACGGTTGATATCTATAAGTCACAGTGTATGAATACCAAATGTCAACAAAAGGAACAAAGTTGACTATATAGAGATTTCAGGAAAAAACTGCCCATGAAATGAATTATTCAGATATTTCTTTCCATTTTGTATTTCACATAACATGCTTTAATTAATTCCACCCATTTATGATTTATTCCCAAGTATCTTTTTAAAAAGATTTTAGAAAAGTCTTACTGAGGGAAAATCAACTATTAAATTTCTGTCAAAATATGAGAAATAATTGTCTCCTCTATTCTTTTGATTATAATACTAAATTCATTTATGATGAGAAGCCTGAGAAACAGTTTTTCTCAGTACAGCCTGATTTTTATTTCATATTTCCTAGTTGGTGTGTGTGTGTGTGTGTGTGTGTTGCTGCTGTTGAATTCTTTGCTGGATTATCCCATCCCAAAGAACTTTCCTTCCCTTAATTTTTCATCCTCTCTTCCCTTCACAGTGCAATAGCAATTCAGGTCCAACCCCCCTTTGAGATGGAAACTCCTCAGAGCGGTGGGACCAGCACACATTTCTCACATACAGTCTTCAGTGTCTCCACGGCGTCTAGAATCTCTGTGGTACGCTGCTTCTTGAGCAAACAGGCCTCTTCATGTAGGGATGAAAAATAATTACAGATAGAAGCAGACAATTGGTTTCTTAAAACTTTTGACTTCTTCATGCACTGATTCTGTTCAGTCTAATGACTTAATGCTGAACCATTACATTTCCCAATGCTGCTGAACATTATTTCATGGAGTTATGTGGTTTTATGTTTCTTCTCTTATTTATGTTTGTTTGGGGAATTTGTGAAATGCTTTTTGATCTGCAATAAGATGAGGGTTTTTTATATTGCAAAATAATGGGACTACATGCTACATGAACTACCTTATCCTCTGTTCATTTTGCCCGTTTTATTATACCCGTTGGTAGCCAATAAATATGTCAACATGCTCTCATGTGAAACCTGTCCGACCCATGAGGCATGACTCCCCATCATTGGATATATCAGAAAACAAATTTATCCCTGAAAAAAAATGAATGATAGCTTAAAGTATTGAAGTCAGCTAGGAAATGGTAGCAACAATTTTCTTAAATGGCCGTATTTGAACAAAGAACACTTTCTCTTCCTGCTTTGGAATTACTAATAAGTCTCAATCTAAAAAGAAATCCACACAGTAAGTGCTACTAACTGCAAGGTAAAAGGGCTGCTATGATCATCTCCTAGAGTTTAAAGCCCTGTTCCCTCGATCTTTTCTCTCTTTAAGTCATGAAAAACAATGACCAAGTAATATCAGTAGTCTAAAGTGGCAGTATCCAGTAGAGGAGACACCAGCTCAATATTTAAATTTAAATTTAATTAAAATCATACCAGCCATGTGAAGCTAGTGGCCACCATATTGGAAAGTGTGTGTAGAAAATGTTTCCCTCATCCCAAAAAGCTCAGCTCTAAAGCATTCTCTAACGCATCATGTATGCACATTTGCCATCATTTTTAGTCTTGGAAAATGTGCTCCACAGTCAAATTGCTAAATGCCACTTGTCTCAACCTGCACCTGTCCAATTTTATAAGGAATTTTAAGAAATCTCTAGCTTGAGGTAAATAACTAGTGAGTGGCTGCCTTGTGAAACATAAGGGCCACTTTCACGGTTTAAGAATTCCCAAATATCCTTTAGAAAAAATCTAAAAATCCCTTTTAGACAATTGTTAGATACTCTTGTCTTTGTGTTTCTGAATTTCAATGAATTTAGGGAGTAAGCGGTAAACTTGTTTTCCTACAAAATATTCAGAAGGCCTTTAAATATTACTAAAATCTCAGGTACTAAGAAACTAAAACATCATGCTCCATTCAGTTATGACCATTTCTTAATTGTTCGAGGGTTAGATCCCTTCCTCAACCTGAAAACCACCTCTTAAAGAATATAAAGAATAATTCACCCTCTTTATTAAGTACAGAAACCCTTTTTTTCATACAGGGGGAAGTGGATTTTTTTCAGTCCAGAGTGAAAAGTTGGTGTCAGGGGGTTAGGAGGGGGATTGGTGACTTGGAAGGGGATATATTTTAACTCAGGGACAGCAGAAAGGTAAGAAGGGGAAAAAGACTTTCTGATCCTATGGCAAAGCTGTTTGTATGACCCCCAAAGCAAGCTGTTTCTCCCAAAGCATATTCTGAGCCACGATGCTCAGCCACAACTATGCCCTCTTTCACTCTAAGACTCACCAAGTGCGGTGCCTGGGTGGCTCATTTGCTAAGCATCTGCCTTTGGCTCATGATCTCAGGATGAGTTCGGAGCCTGTTTCTCCTTCTCCCTCTGCCTGCTGTTCCCCCTACTTGTGCTTTCTCTCTCTCACTCTCTCTCTCTCTCTGCCAAATAAATAAATAAAATATTTAAGAAAAAATTAAAACTCACAAAGCAGCAACCCTTGCAAACTGTCGGTATTGGGATTATTAACCCCTAGTCACGATGAGGTCGGATACTTGGGCGTAAATAGCACCCATGCATGGCAGCTAATGCCGCCTCCATCAAAGGGCCTGTGTCACGTCAAAGATTAAGGGATGGCTCTACTCAGGCCCATGCACAGTAGTACAGCTTGGACCGTGCACACACCTTCAGAGAGGCTCTCGATCTTCAGCTCTGCTTCCCCAGGAATGTACCTAATATGGTCCTTAAGTGGAAACTGACATTTAAAGAAGCTGATTTTAAAGATGAGGCAATTTTGATCTTGACTTGGATGGTTCGTTAATATTTGTGTTTTTGTTATGCTGATTTGTGCAAGTATTTTCCCTCCTGGTAACCTTAACAACTTAACTTTTCTGTAGGGCTGCGGGATGTAGTGGGATCACACATATTTGGATCAAAATCTCAGTGCCTGTCATGTACTGATTTGATGATCTTGGGTAAACCTCAGCCTGTCTGAAACTCAGCTTCCCCTCTGGAAAAGGTGAGCTCTTTGACCTCAAAAGAAGTCTACGAGGACTAAATGAAATTATGTATGTATGAAATTGCAACATGTACAATTTGTACTAAGTTAATTTCTTCAGTTATTTGCCCAGTGCTTCAAAGTTCTTTGTGGATAGGGTTCCTCCTTCCTGTAGCACTGTGATTTTTAATCACTTACCATGTATACAGTGCTAACTAAGTCATTTACAAATACTAGGTTCATTTATTACATCCATTTTTATGGGAGGAAACTGAGGCAAAGTGAGATTAAATAACATGACTTCAGGGAACTTGCCCAAACAGAGTTGAAACCAGGAATCTGAACCCAACTTTCTAATTCCAAAAACGGGGTTTATACAACTTCCCAATAGGTGGAAACACAGTATTTAGTTTAGCAGATGTGCAAGGAAAATCACAGGAAAAAGATCACTTAACCCCCTTATTGGTAGAATAAAATTAACATTCACTTCTGATTAGGCAAAGATTGCTGCTCTAGAGGCTGGGGGCATGGAGTATGTCTTATTCACACCTATTTCTCCATCAGTTAGCGCAGTGTCTTTGGGGAATATAGTCGGCTTTTATTAAATGTCTCTTAAATTGACATGAAAACATTTTCAGCCGCTTCTGAAGGATGGTTCGTGAAGCACCGGATATGTGTAGTGTCTTATTCTTCCAAAATAAAGAATTTTCTCTGAGGATTATTTTCAAAACTAAATGTGAAATCATGAAGGATGCAGGTATGTCCCACTCTCTGAAAGTTTGCATTCGCCACTTCGCTTCTACGAAAGACCTACATCAATCCAGTAGTGGATTTTTTTCTCTAAAAGCAAAAATCTTTTCTGGATTTCTTTCGGTTAGCAGTTACTGATGGGGGTCTTTCCCGAAAGTAAGTTGTTGTAATGCAGAAAGGGGAAACCTATATATATATATACACACATACAAAAAAAAAAATGTATGCACAATTTCTGTCAGATGGTCATGCATTTTAACTTTTTAAGTAAAGATTTTATTTATTTGAGAGAGAGAGAGAACATGAGCATGGTGGGGGAGAGGGGTGCTGCAGAGGGAGAGGCAGAAGCAGATTCCCCTCCCCCTGAGCAGGGAACCTGACCCAAGCTGGGGCTCCATCCCAGAACCCTGAGATCATGATCTGAGCCAAAGTCAGAAGCTTAATCCATTGAGACACCCAGGCGCCCCACATTTTAACTTCTTAATGAATACTGAGAGAAACAGAATGATTTTCACTGTGGTTAACAGCACACAAATTTAAACTTTTTTTTTTTTTTTGAAATTTCAGTTTCTCATTTGTTTTCATATCAGAAATTTCTTCCTTTTGTTTCCTTAAAGACTATTGGGTTGGTAGTAAATCAAGAACAGAATCAAAATTTGGCCACCACCTGCCAGAATTGTCTGCAACATGAAGACTCAAAGGAGATGAAAAATTCAAGGTTATTAAGATTATTACCATTCTTGTCATCGTCTCCTTCTTTGGTGTGTGTGTGTATGTGTGCGTGTGTGTGTGTGTGTGTGTGTCTAAATCTCTGCCTCCCAGCCTTTCTTCACTGAGCAAAAGATTGCAATCATTGCTAAAGTCTCAGGTTTTTGCTTCTCTGCACAAAAATGAAGTCAGTGGTGTGTAGCTGAATGCATTCCAGATAGCAATAGCGTATCATTAACATATCAGTGACAGCAACACAAAATATACTAAAACAAAAACATTGCATACAAATGGAGATGTGTAAGAGTTTTCTACAAAAGAGACACTGTTTTCAATTTTGCTTTTGGGATGGGTCCTTACATTATAGTATGACAGAGCCAAAGGTTGTGAAACCTGGAAATCCTAGGAAATAGGAGAACTGGATCTGACCAAAGCTAACATTTGTCCCTGTTAAGCATTTTCTAAGGAACCCCCGGTGAAACCTGCAGAGTTTCCTTCAAAAGCAAGTACCTGGTGCAATCCAGCCTATAAGGGTGGGGTTATTTTCAGTCTATTTTTATTTCCTATCTGCACACGAATTAAAATATAAGAAAATTATTTTAACCAGGCATATTAGGATAGGCTTATACTGAAAATAGTGTAAAGACATATACGTATATAATGCATATTAATATAAATTATTAATAATATATGCTTAAACAGTATATATACTCAAACACAATATGAATTTATTTCTCATTCCCTAATAGCCCAAGACACCCATGTTCTATACCAACAGAGAATTGTCCTCCATATGGTGATTCACTTAAAATAATCTTTTGTTCTTGTGGTACCCCTGTCTCCTCGAGTCTTGTCATCATCTGCATTGGGTAGACAGAAGGGAAAAGAGAATGGAGGAATGGAGGAACCCATCAGGGAGGTTTCATGAGTCTTGCCACTAGAAGATGCCACTCATGGTCCATTGGTTAGCTGAAGATAAATGCCCACATCTAAAGTCAGGAAAGGCTAGGAAATGGAATCTGGCCATGTGTCGGGGAAGAAGAGGAAAGGGATTTTGTTGAGCAGCTAGCACTCTCCACTGTATGCAGAGTCTCTATGTCACCTCTGGCATCAATTGTCACAATTCTCTTCTAAGATTTTCTTTAGCAGAGGAAGTTCCTCTTTTCTCAATGGAAGAGCACTGAAAAAAGAAATGTGACTCATGCTATCTCCTACTCCTCTAGAACAATAGTAACTCAGCTCTGCTGGGGTTTGATCTCTATGCAGCCCTCTCTATAAGAATTTTAAATGTTATAATTTCATTGATCTTAAAATCTCATTTTATACAGGATTTCTCTAAGAATTAACATCAAAGAAGAGATTGGGATCTGTTTTTGAAAATATGATTCATTTATCTGTAAGTCTGACAAATAAACAGCTAAGAAAATACTGATCATATCATATGAAAGCCATTAAAAAAAAAAAGCCTTTTTCCAAAGGGCTTACATAGTTCATGTCAAACCTTTAACCTGAAACTAGATAAATCTTTAAAAATTAGCAGTATTTTCTAGGTGTGAGCATGACCCATTTTAATCAGCACATGGAAGAAATTTTTATGAAGTCAGAATGTTTTTGTGCTAGTACATTCCCCTTTAGTTAATTAGACTTTATTTCTGAACCTATGACGCGTGCTCTAAAAATTCTAAACTATTCATAAAATATATTTGAAGAACAGATTGAGGTTTCATTATTTATAACTCAGTCAAGATACCAAACTGCCTAGATTGTGAACCTGCTGATACAGTAGCTTTTCTTTCCCACTCTTCAAATTGTTTCTACTCAAGTTTCTAATTTATGTGCAAATTGAATTTGCCTAATGCATATGGTAAGCTCTTTTTTCTTTCTATTTTTTTTTCCAGCAGTTTCCTAATACAGTGAGGTTTAAAGCACTTTCTTCTGCATCTTATAAAAAGACAATTGTACCAAAGAGATTTTATTTTCTTTGTTTTTCATGTTACTCTTCATACGCCCCACCCAGAGACTTAGTGATTTTCTATCATGAACTAAATATTCATCAGGAAGTAAAGTCTCCTATGCCCCGACCAGATTTAACTGAGCTAAGAAACAAATGCAGAACTGCTTTTGTGGCAAGTGTGACAAGCATAAAAGTCAAGACTTCAAGATTCTGTTTTCAGTACTAGTTCTAACCTCTAACCTCAGTCTGATGACGCGTCATTGAGTCCATTTACATACATTCTTGAAAAGGAATACATCATTTCTTTAGGGTGAATGCTCTTACTTTCATTGCACCTTCACTCTACCAGACACTATCTGAAGAATAAGAATCAGAGACAAATAAAATGCTCTTTTTTCTAGGAGACTGCACAGTCCAGCTGATAAGACGGCCACATAAACAAATCATTCCTATACCAATGGTTAGGAATCATCTCAATGGCCCCCCATGTTCCAGAATGCTTTCAAACACTGTAGCTATTGATGAGATATTTGAAAAGATTAAAGAATTCAAAACATCAGAAATAATTTCCCAAGTGTCACTACTACTGAAAAAAACTTTTGTCGGACTGTAGGCAATATCGGATTCCCTGTCTATTTGCTTGGTAACTACAGCATTCTGTTGCTGTTTAAATAGACTGCCCTGACCATATTCTTTTACATATTCACTAGAAAACGTTAGCATACATTCCAGTAAACATGGAAGTCTCTTATGGGACTGAGCCACTTACCTACAAAAAAAAAAAAAAAAAAAAGTGCCTTGGATGGTGATGAGCACGACAAATACATTTTCATGTTTGAGCCATTGTAAATTTGAGGGTCTGTTTGCCAACACTGCCCAAACCACTCGAACTAGAACAACATTTATGAGCCCTTATCCCTGCATTTTTGCTACTTTATTCATCTTCGCTCAAGCAAACACTAAGGGATCATATGACAGAGATAAATAATATGCACAAAACAGGTCTCTTCCTAATCACTGAAAACCTTCCTCACAGAAACAGCCACATACTTCTTCCTCATACCATCTCGACAGTAACCCCCTCATCTACAATCATGTTCATTTGAGGTCCTTGACCCTGTGAAACAGGTTGTTACCCACTGTTTGCTAATCAATACAGATGCATCCCCTTGACCATGAGTTCCTCCAGAAAAACAGGACAACCAAAAGTACAGCTTCTCCCTCTTGACCTGAGAGTCTCTGTCTTCCCCACTGTCCTTCAGGGCAATCCTGTGTGGGGTTAGAATGTCACAATAGTCCACATGGGGCAGCAACATCTTTAAAGTAGTCTCTTTTTTTTTCTTCTTTAGTGAACTTTTTGTAGAAAACCACCCACAGGGGCATAAGATTTATTTGAGGAAGAGGAGACAGTGCAGCATAAGTGGATGCAATGGGTCCGAGCCATTTACTCTTCCAGTTTACTTGTACTTTGGGGTCCTGTCTGAGCTGCTGATATGGAACCATAGGCCAGGAAGATGAGTGAGCCTAGAGGCAGATTTACCATATTGGACCAGAGCGATTCTCAAAAAGAAGCTGGTTACCTTTCTTGGAACAGACATTCCCAAATAAGGATTTTCGTTGACTACTCACAATTCTTCTGAGCTTATCTCCATCCATCCACTCACTGAATGCCTTATTCTCTGCCAAATATATTTTACAATATTACTGTGATGAATAATCTTATAATAAAAGAAGTGAGGTATTGGGAATATATTGATAGACTTCACTAGATTAACATGTACCTCATTGTCCAGAGCAGTTGGCTTTAAAGAACAGTGAAATGGCCAGCTGGGGATAACATTTTCTGAAGCTAGGCTAAATAAATAAATTTATCTATTCTACATAGAGTTCTCAGATAAAACACAGAACACGCAGTTAAATTTGCATTTCAGGTAATGAATAAATTGTTTTAGTAGAGTATATCTCAAATGTTGCATGGGACTTACTCACACTAAAAATATATTCTTTGTTTATGTGAAATTCAGATTGAATTGGTCATCCTCTATTTTTATTTGCTAAATCTGGCAAACTGAGTTGCACAAGATGCAATTCATGTTCTATGACACACACAACAAATTATACTACCATCTCTTACATTACCAGTGTGCATTAAACCAATAACCAAGAGATGGAAGTATAGCACTGATCATATGAAATAATATACTCGAAAACAAGTGGCTTCATATTTCTACTTTGCTGTCACTAGTTTAGAAGTCATAGTTACCAATGAAGGGAATGTTTCTACTAGAATGTATAATAATAGTAACACTGCAAGATAATTTTTCCACTGACATGAACACTGAGGCTTCTCATGCCAACAAATCCACAAGCAAAGAGCCGGACAGCTAGATTTCCTGATGCTCTGGTTCTGTATTAGTATGTCACAGGCCACCCAAATCAGCGACTTCAAGAAATAATGACATTTATTTTGCTCAAAAACCTTCAGTTGGGGGATGCCTGGGTGGCTCAGTCATTAAGCGTCTGCCTTCAGCTCGGGTCATGATCCCGGGGTCCTGGGATCGAGCCCTGCATCAGGCTACTGTCTCTGGAAGCCTGCTTCTCCCTCTTCCACTCCACCTGCTTGTGTTCCCTGTCTCGCTGTTTCTCTCTGTGTCAAATAAATAAATAAATAAAATCTTAAAAAAAAAAACAAAACAACAACTTCAGTTGGAGTGCTAGGTGACAGAGTAGGTTGGACAGCTGACTCTGGTTTCGGCTCAAGTCACAATCTCAGGGTCCTGAAATGGAGCCGCTCATTGGGTTCTGCAGTCAATGTGAAATCTGCTTGACAAGACTTTCCCTCTGCCTCTTCTTCCGTTTCTTTCACTCATTCTCTCTTCCTGTCTCTCTCAAGTAAATAAATAAATCTTTTAAAAAATTCTTCATCAGGCTTAGGATAACATTTTATCTCTGCTCCACTCAGTTAGCTAAGATAGCTCAGAGGCTGGGGGCTGGAATCAACCAGAAAGCTCAATCACTTACATGTCTGGTGGTTAAAGCTGGGTTTAGTCTGATACGTCAGATGGGTCTGGGATTGGAAGATCTATATATGCCCTTTCCGTGTTGTGATGTCTATATTATTAGGGGGCTTCTGTCTGTTTGAAGTACCAAATTAAATCTTTTTCAGGTTCTATCAAAGGATTTTAAACTCGTGCCCTAGGCTTAATCTTTAGACTATATTCCTGACAGGGAACCTAGATCTCATATCTACCAGGAGCTATTTCTTTTAATTTAGCATGGTTTTCCATCTGGAAAGACGGAGAATAAAAAAGCAGCTTGTTTTTATTTTTTAAATAAAGCAGATCTTGGATCCTTAACGTTTCTTTCTTCAGCTAATCTCTTTCTTCTAACATTTTACCACAGACAGCCAGAAAAAGCCAGGCAATACCTTCAATACGTTGCCTGAAATTCTCCTCAGCTACACCGTTCAGTTCATTGCGTGTAGTTTCTATTTTCCATATTACCACAGGCAATCATGTTGCTAAACTTTCCACCAACACAGAGCAAGAGCCTCCTTTTTCTGGCTTATAATAATATTTTCCTCCCTTTCTGATAAGCCTCAGTCATAGTCCCTTCTTGAGCCATCAGTCTTCTGCTGACAATATCCTTAAGCTGTTTATTCTTTTTAAAAATTTTTATTAATATTTTTATTAACATATAATGTATTATTAGCCCCAGGGGTACAGGTCTTTGAATCGTCAGGCTTACGCACTTCACAGCACTCACCATAGCACTTACCCTCCCCGATGTCCATAACCCAGCCACCCTCTCCATGCCCCCCCTTCCCCCTCCCCGGCAACCCTCAGTTTGTTTTATGACATTAAGAGTCTCTCAAGGTGTTTATTCTTTCACCTGTCCTGTCCTCCTGGTCCTTGACGATCCTGTTTGTAATCCAATTCCGAGATCACTGCAACATATTTTAAGTTTATGTTATGGCAACAACCTACTTCTAAGTAACAAAACATGTCTTCTATTACTGAGTAATAAACCATCTCAAAATTTAGTAGTACAAAATGACAAATATTTGTTTTGTTTACAGATCTGAAATTTGTGGTGGCTGGGTGCTCAGTTGGTTAAGTGTCTGCCTCAGGTTCCTAGAATGGAACCCCACATCATACTCCCCATGTCAAGACCCTATTCAATGGGGAGTTTTTTCTCTTTTTCCCTCTGCCCCTTCCCCCTGCTTGTGGGCTTTCTTTATCTTGGATAAATAATAAAATCTTTTTTTAAAAAAATGGAACATCTGTCTCTGCCTTATTAGGCATCAGTTAGTGTGGCTCAAAGTCTGAGGGCTGAAAGTCAGATGGAAATGTATCACCTTGTTTGACTTGCATGTCATTCCTGCAACATTATATTCACGAACAGGAGTCACTGAAGCCAGCCCATTTTCAAGGAGTGAAGAATTATAATCCATCCTTTAAAGGAAGAAGTTGCAGACATTTTTAAACCACTATGGATGGGAAGACTGATTCTGATTATCAAGGAAAAATCTAGTAGTTGCTACATAAATCTTTTAGGTGTCTATGTTTAGGTGTCTACTTTTAGGTGTATACGTTCATAACAAGAAAGGAAATTAAATGAAGCTTACTACAGTTCATTAGTGATGAAACCTGAAACTGTAAAGACACTTCCAGAATGAATAGCTAGGGAAAATCATTAGGTAAAGAATACAAACCAGCTGATGCAGTGACTGAAGGCAAAGCCAACATAGAGAGGAGCAATGAAGTTTGAAATACTATCTAAGGTCCGATGACTAGTTGCAGAATGAGAATGGCAATAGCTTCTTATAAATATATATGTATAAATATAAATGCAGAATGAGATAAATATATATAAATATATAAATATAAATAATAATATAAATATAAATATAAATTATATTATAAAGATAAAGATATATGCAGAATGAGAATGGCAATAGCTTCTTATAAATATATATGTATATATTTAAATTTTTCCTCTCCTTCCCTTCTCCCATTCCCACACTATTTTATACAAGGTATGTAGGAGCTGGTAATCTTTACAATTTAGTCTTTAGGCCACAAGATATTAAGAAGTAATCTAAGTAATTTTAATTGAACAAAAAGAGTTAATATATTTACCAGTACACTCCTTTGGAAAAGACCAATAGCATTGGTTAATTTCTAGCCCCACAGACCAAGGGAAAAAAGAGAGAAGACACAACGTATTATCACAAATGAAAAAGGAGCCAACACTACTGATTTATTGGACACTGAAAGGATGATAAAGGAGTATTATCAATAAGTCTGTGTCCCACAAACTTAGTAACTTAAATGAAATTGACACGTTCCATGAAGGACAAAATCAATAAAACTTATATCATGAATAAAACAAAATCAATAAAAACTTACACAAGGATAAATAGATATTCTGAATAGATCTATATCATTCTGAATAGATCTATATCTATTAAAGAAGTTGAATCAGCAATTAATAATCTTCCAAGACAGAAGGCACAGGCACAGATGGTTTCACTGGTGAATTCAAACATTTAAAGAAGACACAGTAACAATTCTCTACAGACTCATCCAGAAAGCAGAAGCAAAGAGAACACTCTTAACTCACTTTATGAGGCTTGAACTGCTCTAATATTAAAATCAGACAAAGAAAATACAAAGAAGGAAAATTACAAATATTTCTTATGACATTACATACATATATATGTGCAGAAATTCTTTAAAAAAATAGGATACTGAACTCAACAATATGAAAAAAAAAATTAGATACCACGACCAAGTCCAGGTGTGCAACACTGGTTCCACATTCAAAAACTCAATTGATGTAATTCATTACAAAATTCTAAAGAAGAAAAAGCACAAGATAATTATCAACAGATGCAGAAGAAGATTTGGCAAAGTTCAATAGTAATTCATGATATAATTTCTTAGCCAACTAGATAAAAGGGGTATGTTCTCAACATTCTTATTCGACATCATACTGGAAATCTTTGCTAATTCAGAGTACAGAAATAAAAAATGAAATACAAGGTATACAAATTGAGATGGGAGAAACCGCTTTGCTTGCAGATGATTTTATTATCTATGCAGAAAATCCTAAAAACTCAACAACAACAAAAATATGGTTGGAACTAATAAGCAATTACTGCAAGGTTTCAGAATAGAAGGTTAATATACACAAGGCAATGATTTTCTGTATATTCTATATACCAACAATGGACAATTGGAATTAAATGGAATTTGAAATTAAAACATAACAGCATTTACATTAGCACCACCAAAAATTAAATACTTACATATAAGTCTAAAAAAATATGAACCGGATCTATAGAAGAAAAATTATAAAACTCTGAGAAAAAATCAAGGAGGATCTAAATAAATAGATATTCCATGTTCATGGATAAGAAGATCCAAATTTATTGAATGTGAATTATTCCCAATTGATCTACAGATTCAATGCAACCATAATAAAAATCCCATACAGATATTTTATTGATATTGACAAACTAATTCTAAAGAAAAATAAAAGAGCCAGAATTACCAAATCAACTCTGAAACAAGGGAGGAGAATTGACACTACCCAATTTTACGGCTTACTATAAAGTTACAGTGACTAAGGCAGTGTGGTACTAGTGAAAGAATAGATAAACATTTTAATGGAACAGAATAAAGAGACCAGAATTAGACCCATTCAGTTACTGTCAATATTTCTCTGACAAAAGAGCAAAGGCATTTCCAAGGAGAGAGGATGGTCTTTTCTGCCAATAGTGCTGGAGCAACTGACCATCATATGCCCCCCCCCCAAAAAAAAAAAAAGGAATCTAAATACAGACATTAACCTCTCTCATAAAAATTAACTCAAATCTAAATGTAAAATGCAAAACTATAAAGTGTTTAGAAGTTAGAAAAGAAATTTAGGTTTGACGATGATATTTTAAATACAACACTGAAAACATTGCGCATGAAAGAAAAAATTGATAAATTGAACTTCGCTAAAGTTAACTTCTGTGCTACCAATGGATCTGTTTAGAAAATGAAAGACAAGCCACAGACTGGAAAAAATCTTTAGAAAACATATACTTGATAAAGGAGTTAAAATCAAACTATACCCCCGCCAAAAGCACCCTCTTAAAACTAAACTATAAGAAAGGGGGCAAAATATATGAACAAACACCTCACCAAAGAAAATATATGGATGACAAATGAGCATATGGAAATTGGTTCAACATCATATATCATTAGGGCAGTGCAGATTAAACCCCAATGAGACACCACTACATAGGTACCTAGGATGTGTTTAATCAGCTATTTTAGACAAGTAGACACAGGAATGACTTCAGTGAAGGAAGAAGTTTCTATACTCACAGATTCCTAAAAACAGGAGGCACAGGACACCACAGAGGGGCATATGGGGGATATGTTGTTAGTCAGGAGGCAGAGAAAGAGAAAAACATCGTCAATAGCCATTATTGTGGTTTTCACAGGAAGAAATTGGTGTAGTAGGTAAGCAGGTGTAGACTTGGCTAGTTTCAACAATTTCAGCAGGCTTGTGGTATAAAGGTTGTCATGAGTTATCTGGTACCTGACCCTAGGTTGATTAGATGAGGAGAATATGGACTTGGCATGTGAAAGTTTTATAAAGTTGGTGGTAGAGGTTATGGGTTCTGAACGAGTTAGTTGCATATGAACAATGTGATCACAAGGGAATCATTTACTAGTCTAGGAGTGAGCTAGTCCTGGGAGAAGTCTCTCACTGTTAGGAAGGCCTCAGGATGCTAAAGAATTATAAAATACAGAAGATAAGAAACATGGTTAATACAAAACACCTATCAGAATAGCTAAAATCCAAAAATACTGACTTGAAAGGCAGGAGACAAAGCAGAGCAGCAGGAACACTCTGTCAGTGTCCATGGGAATGTAAAATCCTACACCCACTTTGGAAAAGAGTATGGCCACCCTTACAAAATCAGCCATAGGTTGGCTGTATGAACCAGCAACTGTGCTCCTACATATTTATCCAAATCAGCTGAAAGTTTAGAACCTTACAAAACTTTACACATGAATGTTGATAATCAACACCCAAAACTGCCAAAACTCAGAGAAACCAAAATGTCCTTCAAGAGATAAATGGATAAACAAAATATGGTACATCCATAAAATGGAATATTATTCAGTGATAAAAATAAATGAGCCATCAAGCCACAAAAATACAGGGGACCTGGGACGCCTGTGTGGCTCAGGTGGTTAAGCATTTGCCTTCAGCTCAGGTCATGATCCCAGAGTCCTGAGATCAAGTCCCACTTCGAGCTCGGCTCCCTGCTCAGCAGGGGAGCCTACTTCTCTCTCTGCTTGTTCTCTCTCTCTCCCTTTGACAAATAAATGAAATCTTCAAAAAACAAAACAAAACAGGGTACCCTTAAATGCATATTGTTCAGTGAAAGAGCTAATCTGACAATACAACATATGGTATGATTCCAGCAATATGACACTCTGAAAAGGCCAAAATATGGAGATGGTAAAAAGATGGTAAATATGGAGATGGTTGCCCGTGATTCAGTGGTGGGGAGGGCGGGAGGGATAAATATGAAAAGCACATGGCATTTTTAGGGCAGGGAAGCTATTCTGTATACTACTACAATGGCAGACACATGAGATAATGCGCTGTCAGAATGCATAGAATTTTACATCACAATGAGTGAACCCTAATGTAAACTGTAGATCTTAGTTAATAATAATTTATCAATATTACTTCATCTACTGTAACAAATGCACCATAACAAAGCAAGATGTTAATAATAGGAGAAACTATGTTGACAGAGATGGGGTATATAGGAACTATTTTCAGCGTTATTTTTTTCATAAAGCTGAAACCACTTGAAAAGACAGTATTAAAAAAAGTGAAAAGGCAAGCACAACCTACAAGAAGATAATTATCTTTCACTAACTGACAAAAGATGAATATTCAAAAAATTTAGAAAATATAAAAAATTAATGAAAAAAATCACATTTTTTAAAAGGGAGGGGAGATGAACAGAAATTCCACAGAAAAGTAACAAAAATGACTGTATTGAACTCAATGGCGATACTTAAAAACAACAGTAACATTGACATGTTCTCATTGACCAAAATTTAAAAGTTGGGACAATTTCAAGTGGTGGTGAGACTATAGAGCATGATGAACCCTTGGGCCCAGCTTTTGGGTGTGTAGATTGGAACATTTGCTGTGGCAATATCTGGTTGGTTAGATTTTGAACCAATCATGTTATAATATAGTGGTTGCATGTGAAGAATACATTGGAAAGAAAGTCTGATACATGCACAAAATGAAACACAGACAAAAATACAAAATGAAACACAGACAAAAATATTCATTACAACTTACCTGGTATTATTGAAAAATATATAAGTAATTTAAGAAAAGAATAACTGGGGCACCTGGGTGGCTCAGTGGGTTGAGCCTCTGCCTTATGTTCAGGTCATGATCTCAGGGTCCTGGGATCGAGCCCTGTGTCAGGCTCTCTGCTCAGCAAGGGGCTTGCTTCCCCCTCTCTTTTTGTCTGCCTCTCTGCTTACTTGTGATCTCTCTCTCTGTGTCAAATAAATAAATAAAATCTTTAAAAAAAGAATAATTAAATAAAATGAAATGATACATAGTATTTGATATGAATAACCTCAAGCTATATATGTTAATAGGAATAAACTCCTAATATACAATGGAATACTATGCAGCCATCAGAAAGGATGAATACTCAACTTTTGCATCAACATTAATGGGACTGGAGGAGATTATGCTAAGTGAAATAAGTCAAACAGAGAAAGTCAGTTATCATAGGATTTCACCTATCTGTGGAATATAAGGAATAGCATGTAGGACATTAAGGGAAGGCAGAGAAAAATGAAGAATTGGAAATCAGAGGGGGAGATGAACCATGAGAGACTATGGAGTCCGAGAAAAAAACTGAGGATTTTAGTGGGGAGGGGGTAGCAGGATGGGTGAGCCTGGGGATGGGCATTAGGGAAGGCACGTATTGCATGGAACACTGGATTTTATATGCAAACAATGAAGCATGGAGCACTACATAAAAAACTAGTGATGTACTATATGGTGACTAACATAAACATTTTAAAAAAGGAATAAAGAAGACATTAAAAAAAAACAATAAACTTCCAGAACAATATTGAGTAAAAAAAAGCAGAATTATATGTAGAGTGTCATGTTTGAAAACATGAGAAGTTTTTATTTAGGATGCATACATATGTAGAAATAGAATAAAATCATGAATGGAAATACTCAACACCAAGTTTTGTGGAAGTGATTACCTCAGGGAAGAGATTGGAGAAGATGATACAAAGAGCTTCCCCTATATCTGTAATGTTTTCCTTCTTTAAATAGTTCTGAAACAAATATTGGTAAAATGTCAAGATTTTATTTAGAGTTGGGTAGAGGTGCATGACTGTTCTCTTTGCTGCCATATTCTTCTGTATAGTTGAAGGACTTAACTTTAATTAGTAAAACAATGCGTATATGATAAACCAGCTCCATAATATTTATCTTGAAGATAAGAAAAAGAAACTGAATGAAGCATGTTGGTTGAGACAATGACCTTTAGGGACTACCCCATGATAATATAATGAGTTCAGGGGGTTTAGCTCAAAAGACAGTGATGGGACTTATGCTGTCATGAGCATACCAGGGAGAGAATGATGCCTAAAATTAGCAGCAGTGACAGGGTCAGAAGCCCTTCTACCCTAACTATTCCCAGCAAGGAAAGCTGTCCCAAATTACCACTGGTGATGGTCTGCTGGGAATGGGAGAGTTCCCTCCCTCAGGACTCCCCTTGTTCTCAGTAAACACTATCAGCTGAGCTGTCATTATTAACAAAGCCCAAAAGGAGACTGGAAGCTTTGTTTCACTCTTTGCCCATCCCTCCAACATTGTTGGATGTACCTATTCAGTTGTTTAAAAAAACCTGAAAAACAAAAAACCATCGCCTTACACAGCTGCACTGGGCTGATATGTGAGTTGATGGCATTGGCTGTAATTATGAGGGGGTAGCGTGGCTGTTTTGTGATGTGAAAAGTTTCTGTGCATACAGATTGACCAGAGAAGCAAATGACACAAACATGCAGCAGAGCTGAGGATAGAGAGAGAGACATTCTGGAACCTTCTGGTATTTTCTGGTGTGGGTTTGGTTTTTCTCTAAAGAAATAACTCACGTCTAAAAGTAAAGAAAGATAGAGAGAATACAGATAAACATGAGACTCTTTTTAAACGACATTTCTTTATTTCAGTAGGTGAAGATCAAATTGAACTAGAAAATAAGAAGAAGAATAAAAATTAGCAGCAATAGCAGGTTTCCCATTTGGCCAACATGAAGATCAACTAGTGAGAACTCCTGGAAATGTACTAAGACAGGATGCTAGAAAACTGAGCTCGGAGACTTCACTCACATAAATTACCATTTCCATGGAATTCAGTCATCTCATCTATAAAATGAAGGTTTGGGGTAGATCAGTGGTTCTCAAATGTGGTTCTTAGGCCACCTGTCAGAACCATGTAGAGGTAATCATGACAAATTTAGATTCCCGGACCACGCCACAGACCTACAGGATTAGCATACATTGGCTGGGGTGACAAGACACATTTTTACAACTTCTCCAAGAAATTGTATATACAATGTGGATGCCAGTATAGAGTGTATCAGAACTTAAATGCCTCTTCCTATGCTAATCATTGATGATTTAATGTGATTCCATTTGACTATGTCTCTAGATTTTATGACATTTTCAGCATTCCATGAGAGAATTCATGTGTTTGTTTTCTTAAGTTTAAGTTGGTATACTTTTCCAAAGAGTGCAGTTGATGAACTGCCTTTTGAATCAAATTGTCTATAGTCTGTAGTAAAAACCGCTCTCTCTAGCAATCTTTGTTGATGTTGATGATGAATATGGTAATAAACAGAATGGCTATTACTTAACACTCTGAAGCATAATAATTTAATTATTTACAGTGAAACATGATGGGCTGTTTAGAAAAGTTATTTAGAAAGGGAAGGGAAGATCTTTTATAGGAAACACCCAGGACTAGCTTCCTTAGTTTTTCTCCCTTATATACTCATCTGAAATATTTCATTGTGTTTATTCTAGTTCAGTTACCTATAAATTTGTTTCCACTCCTTATCTTTTTAAAATTTTTATTACTAAAATACAGTTGATGTATATTATTTTATTAGTTTCAGATGTACAACATACACAATGCTCAGCACCATAAGTCTAGCTACCATCACGCACATACAACAGTATTAAAATTTTATAGACTATATTCCCTATGCTGTGCTTTTCATCCATGTCATTCATTTATCTTATAACTAGAGTTTTGTACCTCTTAATTCCCTTCAGCTGTTTCAATCATCTCCCAGCCCCTTCCCCCTGGCAAGCACCAGTTTGTTCTCTGTATTTATATGTCATTTTTATTTTTTGTTTGTGTGTTCATTTTTTAATCAAATATGTGCCAAATCTTCTAATTGCCAGGAGTTTTGCTTTATATATGGGACACTAAGATTTTAAAAAATATATAGTTACTCTCCTCAAAGAAGTCATAGGTTGGCAGTAAACTGACAATAGCCACTACCATATTATTGTGAGGGTATTAAAACAGTTATGATAAAGTAATTTAACACCACAGAAAAATAAGCAACTTACCCTAATCTGGGAAAGTCAAGGAAGATTTCACCAAGGTCATATTAGATCTGGATCTTAGAAGTTGTGTCATACAAGAGAGAAAGGTGAACAGAGAAGGCCAGGGGAGATGTGGTGGAAATTCCAGGAAGAGGGAAAGTCTAAGCAAAGGCATAAAAATTTAAAACGGTACCATGTGCTTAGGAGATGATCCATTACTCTTTGCTTTAGGGAAAAAGGAGAAACGTGAGTTTGCAAAATGAGTTTGGGCTCAAATTAAGAAGGTCTTGAATACCATGCTAAAATTTAACATAATTTTTAATTCAGTGTGATATCATGCTTTTGATCTCCATTTTGAAAAATTTCTCTAGAACAAATATAAGAAGTAGAGGATGAGATAGAAACCAGTAGGTAATAGATCTGTTAAGAGACTGGTATAGTAACCCAGGTCAGTACCTGCATTAATAAAACTACCAGAACGGAAAACAGGGGAAAGACTGGAAAGTTATTTCAGCAGCAGAATTCCAGAGGGTTAGTATGTGATCAGATATGCGGGAAGAAAGGGCCCAGAGGAAATATCAAAGATGCTTTTGTGGTTTCCAGATGTGGTGGCTGGAGGTGTGATTAATAGAGATGGGAGAACAAAGGAGTAGGAGCAGAGTGGACTGGATGAGCTTGATATTTGACGCGTAGAGTTTGAAGTGTTTTCATTAGTCCAGAGATTTGGATCTCATGAAAATATGGGCCTGGGCGTGTAGATTTGGAAGATAGAAGGATCAAGTTAATGGTTCAAGTCACCCAAATTCCAAGATGACCGAGAGGGAAGTCGGAATGGTATTATAAGACAGTTACGGATAGAAACTGGAGAACGTCTACATCTAACTACTCTTGCATATGTGCAGACGTCAAGAGAGATTACCCGTGACAGAATGAGAGCGGAGAATGCATGCAGCTAGTTAGGGTGACAAAACAAAGTGTCGAAGTTGTAGAAAGGCACAGAATGCTGCAACTCCCAGGGCTTAAAGCCACAATTGAATACTCTGTAACGTTTCTTTCTTCATATTGGATCACACCAGATGTATAATATGCTAACAAGGTTTTATAATAAGTGTTATAAAATGCATTTAACATAGCACACCGATATTATTAAATTAAAAGAAAGAAAGGCAGGTGACAATTGGAGCACGTGGAATGTAGAAACAGGTGCGTCATTACTTTCTTTGGACCACTTATTGAAGCTTTCATAAGCTTTCCATAACTTGAGGTTAAGAATTATTCATGATTGGGGTGCCTGGGTGGCTCAGTGGTTAAAGAATTATTCATGATAAACTGAAGGAAAAATATGTATATAAAGAGGAAAATACTTAGCAATAAGATTATCCCATGATTTTATTGCTAAAATCAATAGAGTAGATAATGAACAATTCATGAAAAGTATATTATTTCTTGCTGATAAAAAAATTAGCAATTCAGAGAATGAGAATCTGGCTCATTATTTTAATTAATTCAGCATTATTTTAACAAATTTTATTGAATGCTTACCATATGCCAAATACTATTCTAGGGGCTGGGATACACCAGAGAATAAGACAGATGAAAATTCCTGCCTTATAAAGCCTATCAAATAAATAGCTAACTGATTAGTAGTTGATAATTGCTAGAGTGAAGGGGAAAAAACGGCGGAGAAGAGGGAGAGGAAGTGCATGGGGTGAACAATGCTTGTAATTATAAGGTTATCCAGGAATACCCTTACTGAGAAAGTAATATTTGAGTCATGGGCTCGTTTAGGGTAGAGAAAGTGATATTGAAAAAGGAGGGAGGGATTACAGCAAGTGCAAAGCCAAGAGGTGGTCGCATGTCTGCTGTACTGGGAGAACTGACAGGAGTCCTCAGAGTCTGGGCTGGACTGGAGAACTGTGGCAGGAGTTGGGGGGCGGGGGCAGGGCACAGATGAGAGACAGTGGTAGCCAGATCCTTCAAAGCTCTACAGGCCATCATGAGGACTTTGCCTTTCCTTCAGAGTGAGATACTCGTTTTCAAGCAGAGTTGAAAGAATTATAGGCTTACATTGCAATGGAATAAAGTACTGCCATAATTTCTATAGTTCACCTTTTTTTTTTCTTTAGTGCAGGGCTTGAACTCACAACCCTGAGATCAAGATGCAAACCGAGATCAAGAGCCCCATACTTAACCAGTGAGCCACCCAGTTACTCCACTATGGTTGGCTTTCTTATGGAAAATAAGTCTCTTGTTTTTTGTATGTATATATTATAGTAGGCAGAATTCTAAGGATGTCCTCTAAGATGCTCCTGCTCTGGTAATCCAGGTACTACAGAAGGAATTTGCAGATGAAATTATGGCTAAAATCAGCTGATACGCAAACAAGGAGATTATCTAAGATTATTTTCTGGGTAGATCAGATGCAACAACACTAGACTTCAAAAGCGGAGAGGAAGATAGAAGAATCAGGCAGAGGGCAAGATCAAGGATTCAAGGCAAGAGAAGGATTCTACCTGTCATTCCTGGCTTTGAGGATGGAAAAAAGGAGGCCACAGGATAAAGAGTACATGCAACCTTAGAAGCTAAGGACAATCTCAGGCCAGCATCTGTTAGGAAACTGGGACCTCGGTCCTTACTTGCAATCATAGGAAAAGGAATTCTGCCAAGAATCTGTAACTGCTTAGAAGTGGGGGTTCTTCCCCAGAACTTTTGGAAAGGAACCCATTGCTTTCAGCCTGTGAGACCTAGAAAAGAGGAAATTTGCTTTCTCCAGATATGCAAACTATAGAGCTAGGAGATAACAAATAAAGTTTTAAGCCACCAACTTGGTGCTACGCTGTTATGACAGCAATCGAAAACTAAGACTTATATAAAACATCTAAATATTGTATTTGCCTAACATTTCATTGAGAACAAAAATCTGTGACTTATTCTTCTAAAAGAATTCTCTTTATATTTCTTTACATGAACATCCTAGTTCAGACACAACTCAGTATAAGATGGTGCATTAATCCTTCAGTGATTAAAGAAACCAGAATGATTTACTTCGGGAATTTTGCTTACTATGTCATTTCCTAAATAGTTTATGTTCTAGTGAATTCAGAATGCTTAGAATCCATTAGAGAAAATGTAAGATCTCTCAGGGACTGGTACTAAATAAACGAACATGGCATTTGGTTTTCATAGCTCTAAGTCGAAGAGAGAAGAATCAAAAGTTTTTCCTAACTAGCTAAAACCAAGAAAGCAGGGGAACAAGGTGCTACCGTGAAATTCATATTACTATAAAGAATCTCAAAGATTGGCAGGACTATAGGTATATAAAACAAACTCCACAGTCCCCCAAAACCAACCCTAAGTTTGGTCTATGTGTTTGCTATTGTCGGAAAGTAGACTTGTCTCACAATGAGTTTTTTCTTAACTGCATATCAACATAAGAGTCAATTGGCTACAGACTCCCAGCTTCCTTAAATCATGAAATACTCTTGGGGTGCCTGGGTGGTTCCGTCAGTTAAATGTCTAACTCTTGATTTTGGCTCAGGTTGTGGGATCGAGTTCCGTGTTCGGCTCTGCGCTCAACACAGTCTTCTTGGGATGCTCTCTCCCTCTCTTCTGCCTCTCCCCCTGCTTGTGCTCTCTACATAAACAAAATCTTTAGAAAAACCATGAGGTCTTATAGACCTCAAGTCTTGCATAACTCACAGTGCTTGCTCCCATCTGAACATCATGAACATGGTGTCTCTTGTTAGGAGATTTTTTTCCAGGGTGTTGTGTGCACTTGTGTTAAGCTCAAATTGTTGTCTAAACACAGACTCTACATTTTCCTACAAGACATCTTGGCCATTTTCAAGCCCATCAAAAATATATAGCGAAGGCTGCCCCCACAACTTCTAGTCTTCAGTGAAGATGATGAAACACACTCAGAAATAAATAGCTTCATTCAAACTAGAGCTTAAAAACACCAGATTGATCCACTGGTTTCAAACGGGTTTTCAGTCACAGCTGACACTGGCGGCGTCCTGTGGGGCTCAAAAGATGGTCTTGTCTCATTTGAAAGTGGGCCTTTCAAACACAGCCATCATTCAGAACACTTCAGAAGGCCCTTCTCCTGTCTGTAAATGTGATTCCATCCCTTTCTTTTCCCCTTGAACATTTTCCTACAGAATTGATCGACTTAGAAAAAAGGAGGAAAATGCAGAATTTAATAGTCTACATAAATTTTTGTAGATTCTAATAATTTCTTCCCTGACTAAATATAATAAAAAATATCCTTAGCTCCATCCCAGATTCCCCAAACCACCAAAGATTATAATGTTCAGTTTTTAAAATATCTTTCTTTTTGGGATATTTTGAATTTAATTTAACTGTAGAGGAGGTTAAAACCTATGACTGTCCTTTCTCACTTAAGCTAAGGAGTATGTTGGAAAGCAAGTACCATATTTTGCTATTATAAAATTAATTCAATTGTGCATTCTTTTATTTATTCTATTATAAATAATTTGACAGACTTCTACTGAATATCTCCTATCATGTATCAGGTTCTGTAGTTGGCACTGTGTATTCATACATAAATAAGGTGAAATCTCTGCTTATGAAAAGTTCATAATCTACTTAACCAACCACTTTCACATAGACACATGCCCCACGCACAATCACCAACTCATAACAGATGCCAATTGAAGGTTCTTTCTACAATTAAGATGATTCAAGTTCATCTCAGTTGGGGAATAGGGAATTTCTCAATAAATTATGACCTGGCCCTTTTACCTACTCTCAAATGGATATTTATCATCTATTATTTATCAATTGATCTTTGAGGCAGAACGAAATCAATATATTTTGTACTGTCTTCTTAAAGTCAATCAGGTTTCCTGAACTGAAATGTACTGAGGGACTCATATTTGTTATCCTTAAACAACCTTGGTAAATCATATACAAATTAGAAAACATCTCTATCAGGATTGAAACAGTTGCCAATAGAAACATGGGGGCCAAGCAGGAGAGATGAAAAGTACCCTTACGTCCCATAATGTCCAACAACCACATAAAAAAATTCTAATCATACTCATTGTAAGTTCTTTTTTTTTTTAAGATTTTTTATTTATTTATTTGTCAGAGAGAGAGGGAGAGAGAGCGAGCGAGCACAGGCAGACAGAGACAGAGGGAGAATCAGGCTCCCTGCCGAGCAAGGAGCCCGATATGGGACTCGATCCCAGGACGCTGGGATCATGACCTGAGCCGAAGGCAGCCGCTTAACCAACTGAGCCACCCAGGCGTCCTTCATTGTAAGTTCTAGTGGGGATTCCGAGAAGCTGTTTTCAAGCATCATGATGCTTAATACAAACTTGTCACACACTTGTCACTTTGAGAATTTGAGGACTTTTCTTTCAAACATGGCAATACTAAATAAATACTATGAATGAATGGAAAGCAGTGGCTGAGGGTCAGAGAAGTGGACTGAGGATCCTCTCTTCTGCTGACCTCGAACCTGAAAGCAGAGGGAACTGAAATATTAGTCCCTTCTGAGAATGAGGTGTCTTGTTACAGGAAAGATACAAGATATAGAAGGTAGTACCATCTATAATTGTACTTTTCCAGGAAATCTTAAAAAAATCATTAAAAATTCCCCCCTTCCTCTTATGTCAAATTGCATAAATATGGTGTTATATGAGTCAGGAATTTGCATAATTATAGCGTGCTGTATTTTGCCATAACCTAATAAAGTACTTTATTCCAATAAAACAGCAACTAGATCATGCATGATTGTTAGGCTCAATATCAATTGTCCCTCATTAATGTTGCAGAGAAGCGATTAGCATTTTGAGGCAAACAAGGTGTACTTAGTTATGGGACATGACCCTGCTGTCACTAAATTATATCAATGATTAATGATCTTCTCCAGTTTAAAGTTTGAACCACAACAAATAGATTATAAGTGAAAAATGGGTGAAAGACAGGGAAGTATGAGAAAGATGAACTTGGAGACTTGATTTATACATGCCATTGTTCAACACTGGATCCAGCTCCTAGTGCAATTGACCTCAAGGTTGATGCTCAAATCCCTAGGCAGTGGTTTTCAACCCTGACCACACGTAAACATCACCTGTGGAACTTTTTAAAAACCCCAGTGTTCAGGTCCTACCTCAGACTAATTAAATTCTCTGGAGGTTAGAGCTGGGCACTATGAGGTCTTTAAACAATAAATGCCACAAGACCCACATTTTAAAAATGAAACTGGAGTCAGGAAGGAATAAAAAGCTATATTTAAACACATTATGATAAGGATTTTGATTTGCGTGTCCCACTTTACACTGGCAGAATAAGCATTACTTTCATGTAGTTTCCTAGTTAGTCCACAGCTAAACAGAGAATTGGTGGGGGGTGGGTTGTTTAGGTATTTATTTCACCACTGGAGGTATCATCTTATTATATGGAACCTAGTTTTACTTCACTTTAATCAATCCATTATAATCACAGCTGAATTGGAGAAAGTCAAACCCTACAAATTTAGAACTCTCCCCAAAATGGCTCTTCCTGTACATACATATATGTAAATTCACATGCCCACTGAACTATTCAATAAGTCTTATTTTTAGGAACTATCCAACCTGGTAACAATTGCCTGGTTACCAGAAAAACTGAGAAGACCTCACTGTGGGAGTCCAGCATTATCTAGAATGCGATATTTCAGGATGCTTCTGGGGTGGAGCATTTGGTTAAGCGACTGACTCTTGGTATTGGTCCATGAGGTCACGATATCATGGTGGTGCAATTGAGCCTGCATTGGGCTCCACACTTGGCACAGAATCTGCTTGGGATTCTTTCCTCTCCCTCTGTCCCTCCCGCTCATTCTCTCTCTCTGAAATAAATAAGTAAATCTCAAAATAAATAAACATATACATACATACTATAACATTAAATAGGAGTACATTCAGACTTTCACAAGCCCTAACACTGAAAAGATTATGGTGTACCTCCAAATGGAATTCAAAGTAAACATAATATTAAGTCATTAAACAAAATTTTTCATATATGCTGATATAAAATATCTTTTTCCAAATTTTCTGCCTGTAAAACTCTGGATAATTTCATTGAAGTTGGACTTTTCTCAAAATGTTGGTGTCTCTAATACATGTCAGCCAGCCAATCGAGTGTTCTATCACTATATAATTTCACTACAGGATTCATGCCCGTGTGTATACAAGCAATATTAGTGGATGTATATTTTTGCAGACTTTACATCTGGCACCCTCATAGCCAGATATAAAAATAGAAAGTTGAGGAAGGGGAATATCAAGCAAGGAAGGAAGGAAGGAAGGAAGGAGGAAGGGAGGGAACATAACAGATGGGAGGGAAGGAAGAGGGGAGAAGGAGAAGAGGGAATGAAGGGAGGAGGGGAGAAAAGTATCATTGGAATGAAACCAAATAGAATTTGCTCTTGTCTTCTATCCCTGATTCTCCAACCCATATCTACTGCTCATTGCCTTCTCCACTTTCATTTGTCTGTTCATTCCTCCTTTTGATAAATATCCCTAGCAACTCCCAAAGTTGATGAGTTGCCACTGTACTTACCAAAACAATTTCACAAAAATGGCAAACTCAATTCAGAAAAATTTTCACTCAAAGTTCTGAGCAACCCTCATAAACCTTGTAGAGATCACCCGCTTTTGAAATCAGTTAAGTTACTCTACTGCCTAAAGTTCTATGAAAGTAATTGATAACTGGGTTTTGAATGTACTCACTTTGTTATTTGAGTCATTTCCACCTTGCTAGTGCCACTTGTTAAATTTAGTATGTTGGCCCTTCAATCTGGATGTGCTGTGTATTGTGTGATATTTACTTTTGTGAATCTGGTCAGTTGTGAGATCGTTTTAGTGCTTATATTCATAGAGTTTCTTCATCTCTTCTCTTTTGTTAATAGACAGTTGATATGGCTTTGAACTGCTTTGTGAATAAATTACCAACTCTAGTTGACTCATTTCAGATAGAGAGGAATCAGTACAGAGATTGAGACTGCTCCATATATATATAGCATTTCAGATCCTTTTAATGTATCCTTTAGAATTAGCTAGCTGTCAGAAGAAAATGGAAAAATGTCTTTATTTTCCAAAAATGTCTTCTTCTCACTCAGAAAAAGTGAAGCGTTCATTCAAATTAATGGAACAAAAAAGTAGTTAATTATATAATTAGTCGATTCATTACTAATTTTATATATTGGCAGAGGCATTTCATCTCGAGTCTTCCACACCCTTGGAATATATTAGCATTGGAAATCATGGATTAAATTCTTGGGCATATTGGAAAGGTAATATAATAGTGATATGTGTTATATAAATATGTGCATAAATATGTAGGTAGAAATACAATTTGGAAAGGGCTGGTTGGACTGGTACATTATCTTATCGGTTATGATTTCTTTCTTTTTTTTTTTTTTTTTTAGATTCTTAACTTGCTGCCAAATTTTGTGCTTAGTTGGAGAGGGTTTCATATGATTTTTTGTATGTTTATTTATGGTATTTTTTTTTCACTAAAAATGCATCATTACCTTAGCAGCTGCCGCACCACATGGAGCAGCATGTGTGCTTTTTAAAAGAGATCCAGAGCACCTTCCCCCAGAAACCCAGAGCCAATATGCTTTGGGAAGTCTGCAGCAGGACTCAGATTTCACCAGCAAGATAATGTAGGATTTAGATATTTCTGCCGGCTTTTTTTTTTCCAATAATAATTTTCTTTACCATTTCTTCTTTCCTGAGTATTCTATTTAAAAATACTATTTCAAAAAAAGAAAAATATAAAAGTTAATGCATAACGCACGAGAGCTTAAAATATATTCTCTCTCTTGCTTGGGGCCATTTTGGAAGGAATTTAGGGCTGTCTCTACTTAACAAACAAAACAGGAAAGGAAAACGCAGAAATGGGTAGTGGTGTATTTTTCATGAATGAGCCTTTCCTTGCGTTGTATATTTGAAAGAGTCTGCACCTTCTTTCTTATTTTGTGTGTGTGTCTGTGTATGTGAGTGTGGGAGAAAGAGAGGGAGGTAGAGAGAGAAAGAAGGTAGGGGCACAGAGAAGAGAGGGAGAGAAAGAAAGGAAGAAAGCGAGGAAGCAGGGGTGGGGGGAAGTACGGGCAGGAGTCACGCCGAGTCAAACCTAGTCTTGCTCTGTGTAAGCACTCAAGTTCCTGCCCCCCATGTCTATGCATTTATCAAAAGTCTCATTTCAATCCCCAAACTCAGCTCAATATGCTGAATTGTATGCCTCTTCCTTTCAGGTGAATTCTCTATTATCGTTGCATAACAACACCTTCAAGGCTGCTACTCAGGTCAGACATAGACAAATAGACAATTGAGCAATGCTAGCAAAGTGATCCATACATGTACTACTTTGTGTCTTTTGTGTAAATTATGCTAAACAATTTATTTTCCTGGGTGTTTAACGTGAAATTACATATTTTATTATTTTTTTAAAGATTTGTATTTATTTATTTGACAGACAGAAATCACAAGTAGACAGAGAGGCAGGCAGAGAGAGAGGAAGGGAAGCAGGCTCCCTGCTGAGCAGAGAGCCCGATGTGGGGCTCGATGCCAGGACCCTGGGATCATGACCTGAGCTGAAGGCAGAGGCTTTAACCCACTGAGCCACCCAGGTGCCCCCTACATATTTTAAATTAAATGCCCACCTTATTTTAAACTCATATGGACTACAGAGATAAAACTTATCTCATCAAAACACATTAGTTCAAGATGTGGAGTGGAACTTTATAAATCCCCCTGCCAAAATAGCATCTAAGAGTTGAAACTGGGGAGTAAATTTCTAATATCCACAGGGGGATAAAAAAGAAAAATAAAATTCTAAAGAATGGTGTTACCAGGAAAACAAGGCACCTACCAAGCTTCCTGAAATTGTCTTCAAATGACCAGTTGTGAAGAAAATCACACATATGAGTGCCTTTGGTTGGATGTAACAGGTAAATATTTAATACATGGTGTTCATTATTATAGTCCTCGACTTTAAAACATGCATCTATACAGATGTGGAAAGTAAGATATACCAGAACAGCAAGAAGTAGTCCTGAACTTCAAACTGGGCCTGTCAGATCACATCCTGACTAACAAGTTTGGGACCATTCTGTGGGCCTTCGATGATCCCTCCGTGGTAACATGAGCCAGGCGCAAGACCTCAGGTGGGCCATGCCCAGTGGTTGCCAGGACCTGGTGATAGAAGCGAGGGCGGAGCTAACTGATATGGGAGGCAACAGGCACTAGTACCCTATGTTGGGGAGACAGTAGCAGGTGGTAGGCAGAGGGAACTAGAAAGCATAGGGCTGGTCTACAAGGGGCCAAAGCCACTTAAATTCCAAGATGTTCGCAGAATATAAGAAGTAGAGTCCAAATGTGGCACACCTAATTTTAAAGGAAACCTAGAGATCCAGACTACAGAGTTGAACATAAAAGCTTAAGAATTTTACAAACTGCTCACCAAGTTTTGCCTTGTTTTGTTTATTTAAAGTACACTGTGCACATCTGTGGAGCAGATCTGATTCTGGCAATCTGTACAGACTAATAGCCTTTAGTCTGGATTATTGTGAAGATGCTCTAAAATCCTATGGATTTATGACCATGTGAATTTCAAACAGCAAAAGGTTAATAGGCTGGTTTGGTTTAGTTGAAAACAAAACCCTGAGCTACAGAACATGTGGGCATGGATTTGAAATCCAGAATAACCATGGAGAAGCTGAGTGGGCCAGGCCTGCCTCAATATTTTTCCCAGAAGATGGCCTTCTCGCCTTTCATGAGAGCACTTCAGTGCTAAACAATTTGCTTGGTGTCCCCAGCGTATGACTTTGATCAGGGGCCAATAATATACACTAGACCACCTCTGGGCCTTACTTTCGTCCTGTCTGGCCCTTCGCAAAGCCTGGCAAGATGCAATCAGCCAAGTGCAAGTGATTGTGGGTACTGGAAACATAGGAATTGGCTCTTGGATCAGTCTGTGATCCAAGAGGCAGCACTGGAAGGACGGTGAGGGCCGGAAAACTGGGGAAGCTGTGGAGCAAGGGTGTCAGGGACACACAACATGGCAGCTAATGATGGGAGAGTTGGAAAGCCAGGGCGACCACTGGAGCTGTGGCTGTCAGCCATGGGGTCAGCTGGCGTGTTCTGCTAGATAGCCTCTCTGCCCAGAGCTGCTGTCAGGGGGCCAGGAGTTTCGTGTTCTGGCTCTCCCCTTACTGCATCTCAATGGTACAGCTCATCCCTCTGCTGTGAGATAGCATGACTTCCCACTCTGCTCTTTGCTTATAGAAGCTTATCTGAGACACAAAAATTGAGGTAAGGTTGTTTTACAGACAGCCTAGCCTCCCCTCCTCGAGGTTGGTACTTCAGCTCTGTCTTTGGACTGTACCAGACCACCAGATTTTTGGATCACTGAGCTTGGGCCCCCAGATGTGCTCGCAGGAGTCATCCTTCAATATTAAGCCCTCTGATTTCACTAAAGATAGCTAGGATAGGCAAGGACATGATCGTATCTCAGAAAAATGCTTTTGAATATCATTTTCATTAGATCACTGAGAGTTCCTTTTACAAAGCTCTGGAAAGTATTTCTATTAAAATGCAATGAACTTGTCACTTTTTTGCCCAGACTGAAAAGCAGCTCAATGCCAAAGATGAACTTCATCGTCAAGCTGAGCTATTCCTTGTGTTTGTATACTTTATTCTTCCATTTTCCTGTATCTTATTTATCTAATAAATAAATCCAATGAACAAGCTAAAATTTTAGCAGATGGTTCTTTTTAAATGTTTTTTTCAAATGCAAGGAAATTAAGAATGAATCACTCTAAAGATACATAGAATTGAAACAAAAACAAATTTAGCTACCTTCGATGAAAGGTATGCACGAGACTCCAACTCAATAAGTGAGGAGAAAAGACCCTTCCTTCCCAAATCTGCTAACACAAGTCATGCCTAGCTTTTATTGCATCATTACTAGTGGACACATTAATCAACCCAGACCTCCTCAAACCTACTTTGACATTGGTACAATATCAGTTTCCCGCATTCCCCTCCCCAAGTCCTGTGCTAACTCTAGCTGTAATTATATCGTCTTAGCAATTCTAAGTTTACCCTCTTTTTATTCTTCTTTTTAGTAGAGAAGCTAGACAGTTTGTCCAGAATTCGATCTTTGTTGCCACATGCCTTGGACCAAAACATGAATTGTATAATATACTGTTGCAGGAGATAAAAGGGGGTAAGGCAGTCCTCTTTGAAATGTGGTACGCCTCTATTCTGCTGTGGTATTCCAAAAGCTAGGAGTCAGAAAACCACCCATAACATTTTTGCCTGTCAATGCTTTTCAAGACAACGAACCTAGAAAGTTAATTCCTGAGCTTGTGTTTCTTTATCTGTAAAATGGAGATCATATTTCTCTCACTGAGTAGTTGCAAATGTTAAATGAACTGTTGTTTTTGAAGTTAATTGGAAGGTCATTATTCAAGGGTGAATATCCGTTTGTTCATTTATGGGGTGGAGCTAAGACTGGAGGGAACTGGCAGGCTCCTGTCTTTGTATCCTGACTCTGACTCACTCTAGAACCTTAGTCATTTAACTTCCCCAAACCACAGGCTTTCCACTGGAAAAGTAAATATCCTATATGCCTTAGCAGATTGTTGGATCTGCACATTAATTGAAAGCACTCTTCAAATGAATAATCACCAAATCTCTAGAAAATTCTTATTCAAGAAGCCATAATTATTTTACTCGATCCATTTTTGTGCGTTTACAATGTGCAACATAGCATGCTGTCCTGAAATTAGACATAAAGACATCAAAAACAAAAATTAGATTTTGTAAAATTTAAGATGTTCTTCACAAAAAGAAATTCTGGGGGAAACCCAAAAGAATGGTTGTTAACCAAGTCTGCTATTTTTTAGAACGATACCTAAGTGTTAGCATTGCAATGATTTCTGAACAAAACTCATGCAAATATAATTGTTAAAATATTTAACAGTAGCCCGATGTTTAAGTTGCCATTGATGTGATAATGGGCTAGAATTATACCATCCCCATTTTTTTCCAAGTCTGTGACAAGCCTGCAAATTTTATGATATTAAGTTGTGTAAAAGATTAATAGTTGCTAACCACCAACCATCAACCCATCATTCAATTGCGTGTTCATTCTCACCCCCCAGCATTACTTACACAAACACACATCATTCTTTACCCTCTGCAACCAGCATTACCACTATTCTCACCTTCCTGCTAAAACACTAGAAATTTAGAAGGAAACTCAGACTATTGGAACGCATATATTGAGACGATCTTTATCTGCACTAAAGTTTCTCCAAACTCAAGAGCTTACAGATGATTCAGTATTTGAACTTGATCAAGCTTCAGTCCCAAGAATTTGTCCCTAAATATTCAAATCCCCTGCACAAATGTCAGTAAATGTCAGTAATTTGGGTGTGGATGTGTATATATGTATATACACACTTATGTATGTGCATGCATATACATATGTATTAAATACTCTGTTAAACCCCAAATAGAGGACATTTTTGCTTTCAGTGTGTAATAACCGCCAAAAAGAAGTTTGGAAAAAAAAAAAAAAA
>ML108982.1:87661-157614 GCA_003697995.1 Taxidea taxus jeffersonii
AAAAAAAATAGGGGGAGGGGAGAAAGAGAATAAAAGGCCCTCCTGCAAGGAGAGACAAAACCAGTCACTGATTGAATTGCATCTGATTGTTCACTGTCCAGCGCACCTGTGCCGCTTCCCACCCCTTTCAAAATCTCCTTGGTCCTGAGGCTTGAACGGTCTCCCCTTGCAGAAGATATCCAAGTTGAGATCAGAAGAAAGACACAAGTTAAATTTATCCTGACCCTTTCTTCATTTCAAGCTCCCACTTTCCTGTGACGCACAATTGTTACTTTCGATGAAGAAAAAAATTACGGCCATTCTCAATAATGAGGAGTGGATTCCCCTTTCTGCCCATATCAGTGCAAGCGCACGCCACAGAATGATCACTGAAGGAACTGCAAGCAGAAAGGGAGGTGTTTCCGGGTTCTCTCATCTGTGCTTATTGTCCAGGGAGATTTCACAGCAGAGGCAGGAAATAGGGGAGCAGGGAGAAGACCCCAGCCTGACTGGGAATGCCTGCATAAAATGTCTCCCAAGAAAGTATTTTCTTTTCATGGCAAAAGAGAAAAAAATTTCAGTGGATTAGTTCTGATAATTCTAAAATCGAATCAGATTCCTACCAGGCAAGATTAAAAAAAAAAAAAAAAACCCTCCAGTTTGGCAAAAACATGTCCACAGAATCATAGCAAATTGCTGCTCTTCCTTTGGCTTCAAGGGACAGTTCAGTAGTATTAGTCATCAAGTTCCAATCTTGCCTCTAACCAAAGCAAACTCCCAAAATCATCAGTAGTCTATAAATATGTTCCTGAAATCACATTTGGAAAATCACTATATGTGGGCATGGGACTATCTTGAGCCACATCTGGAAGCCTTGAGACCAGGTAATCAAATAAACAATAATAATTTTTTAGAGATATTTGCAATAGTGCCTTCATATCAGCCTGACACGAAGAAATAAGGTGGTTAAAATCTACAACTGGGCCATCATCAAATGTCTGTAATAGGAAGAACGCAAGTTTGGGGTCAAATATACTCATGCAAATTGAGATGCTGATGAAACTTTTTGAAAGTCGGTTCATTCACTAAAACGTTAGTCCTATCTATGAGGATCCTTGGGAATATCAAATGAAATCATAATATATCAAGTGCCAGGCATGTAGGTATTAAACAAATTACAGTTTTCATTTTATTATGGTTGTCACTAGCATTTTAAGGATTTACTTTAACTTGGAATGTTTTCAGTACAGACCTCCTGCTACACTAGATCTGATTTTTGACAAAAGAATTTCAGAGATAAAAAAAAAACCAGATATGACCACTAAGAAAGAATTTTTTGTAGGTGTGCATTGGAGAGGGCTAGATTATTCTAACCAATAGAATAATTAAAGCACCAAAGCCTATCACTTCTCCCTGAAATGACAGAGGGGAAGAGAGGGAAATAGTCAATGATGTGTAAAAAGAAAATCTCCACTCTTGGTTACCCCTTATTCAATCTATTTCATGCAGCCATGCTTGAAGACACAAAAGATGACCGGGAGGCTGGTAGGAATATATTTCTGCTCCTCTGAGAAGCTGTTAATTGAACAGGTTGTGAATAGCCACCCATGTCCTTAGAGAACAACTGTACACTTCTGATTGTGTTCTCAACATGGGCACATGAGAGCACATTCACGAAGAGAACAGGGAAAGCCTGAAGGAAAAACCAGTCCCATCTTGTCTGTACCAGGAACCCTTCCTGCATCGGCCCTCCTTCTCATGTTCTTAATCTCACAAAAATAGTTCCTTATATTTCACCTGATTACATTTTTAGACTAAACTTACAAAGTAGTAGAGGGGCCTTTGTTGTATTATTACTTCCTTTCCAACAGATGAGGGATCTTAAACACAGAGAGGTTAACTAACCTGCCTAAGTACATGCCTGGGCTGCTGAAAATGTGCAGTTTGAGCCTCAAATAAATGGTCTGAATTCTTAACCTCAGCCGCATGCCTCCTTCAGGCATGGACAGTTTTAAATAGAGGCTGAGTCTAAGAGGCAAAGCGGCAGACAGAGGTGAACCTAAAAGTGGTTGCATTCACAAATTCTTCACACAGACTGAGAATAAAATGAACCCGTGGTACAGCGAGGGGATAGGAATACCCATATTATCACATTGTCTCCAACCCTGAGATCAGAGAGTTATGCTATAAATCCCAAAGTTCAGGTCAAGCCACTGGGCCATAATGCAGAACAGATAATAGAATCAACTTTAAGGTAAGAATTTCTCACTTTCAGGGTAGAAACCTGGGGAGCTAAAAACACACAATAAAACATTGGTAAAACAAAACGATGAATTTTAAGTTTCTTGAAGTCAAAGATCCCAGTAAAATATAATTTTAGTCTCCATGACAAAGCTTAAAAATTACTTTTAAATGAATCAAAAAGCTATAGAGGCTTTGCAGAAGAGATTGCTTGGCAGTGTGATTTAGACTGCTTTTTATTTTACATTTGCTATAGACTGGATGTCTGTGTCTCCCCAAATTCATACGTTGAAATCTCATCCTCAATGTCAAGGTATTTGGAAGTGGGACCTTTGAGAGATGACTAGGTCACGAGGCTGGATGGGATTCATGCTCTTATAAAAGAGACTCCCCAGAGCTCCCTCATCCCTTTTACCACGTGAGAACACAGGGAGAAGATGGCTGTGGCAGGAGGCAGGCCCTTCCCAGACACGTAATCTGCCGGTGCCTTGATCTTGCACGTCCCGGCCACCAGACCGTGAGAAATAAATTTTTGTTTATGGGGCTCCCGATCTATGGTATTTTGTTATAACAGCCCAAGCTAAGACGGCACTTGATATTTCTATAATTCTGCAGTAAAGTTCTCAAAATTTGGCCTAGTTTTTTTTTTTTTTTAATGTTGTTTTGTTCTCTCATTAAAATAGAACTGGCAGGAGTCTCTTGAGGGTGGCTCTTTTGCAATTTAAATGATTCTTATTAAACAAACCTGGGAAAGAAAAGCTATTTTATTTTCTTATTTTTTTTAGAAATAACTGAACCATAGTATTTAATCAATGGCCCATCTCGTCAAACAAATATAAAGAAGTGTCGAATGACTCAATAAATATAATATCAATTCTCATGACATTATTTGGATTTTGAAATGATACTGTGTTGTATTAAGGAAGCATCCCTAAGATCTTTCCTCATCATAGAGAGAATGACAATGATGAGGGGAAGGAATTAATATTGTTTTGGAGTTATAAATGGCTTCCTTTTAAAATGCATTCCTTTGACAAGAACCACGATACTTATGATAAGAGCCAGAGACCCCGGTCAAAACGACAGGCTTTTGTAAGCTCCCAGTCAGGAGGACGCCCACAGAAGCAGGCATTTCCCACCACAATATGCAGTGGCTACTTGAAAAGGTTAACATCCTTTTAAACAAACTAGTTATGTATCCATGGAGGGTGGGGAGAAAAAAAAAGAATTTAGTGACAAAATCAACCTGAATTTCAAAATGCTGTATATTAGGAGGAAACCGTATTTGTGATTTTAAAATATTTAGCTGACAGATTGTTTATCTTCAATCACAGATCTGTATCTGCTGTTTAGCTCGTTGAACTAAAAATATTCACGTATTTGGCACATTCTTCTGGTGAAATTATTGGCAGAAATTTCAAATTAGGTAGAAATCTTATGTTTCTGAATACAAAGGTGGTTTGTTTGTTTGGTTTTTGGGGGATTTTTTTTTTTGGTTTTGGGGGTTTTTGGTTTTGGGTTTTGTTGTTATTATTTGTTTCCTCATTACAGGAAGTCTATAAAAACATTGGCAAAAGATGAAATGGAAGCATTAAGAATAGGGGACACCAGTGATTGTCACTTTAATGAATCATTTGATGAACCTTTGTGTGATTTCTTGCTTTCAAAAAGCAAGTCCAAACCATGAGCTCTCTCATAGGAGTATTGAGAATTAGTAAAAGAGAAGACATTGTGAAAAATATGAAGGGTATTAGGGAACTGACTTAGTCATAGTTAAACAGGTTTCTTTACTACCAAACTTCTCGAAACCTTTAAACAGTGAATGTGCAGAGTTATTATGAGAGGGGGTCTCGGGAGAGGACCTGTGCATACTGAGTTGCTATGCCCACCCAACAGTTCTCTACTATATCATTTTCATGGGAAACTATATCACCCCATATACATGTGACATTGTCACACCAATGAAGGTACACTCCTCACGCCTGCCCTCCATTACAGTCCCACTTAGGACACAAGTTTCCTCTTTTTAAAACTCAAATACTTTGGGAATGTGAAGAGATGGTTAGCAATATTTTATATCTTGATGTGGTTTGGTTTGAAAAGGTTGCTTTCCCCCTAGCACCTAGCTGTGCTCAACTACCCTGGAATTGATTTTGAAGGAAGGAAAAATATGTTTTTATATAGCATTGTGCTATCGGGTACCTCTCTGGGTGTGAGGAATAGCAGGAGGGACTGGATGCCTAGGGATGTGAGAACGATGTATGTGATTTTGTTTGTGTTGGGTTGGATTACATTGGGTTGGAGTTTATGGGGGAAGTGATAGGAGAGTTAGGATGAAATCTAATGATTCCTATTTCACAAAAAGGTATATTTTCCACAACTATGTCCATCTTTCTCTCACACTACAAACATTCCTACTCTTGAAAATTAGGTACCTTTGGGACCCTTGAATTAAAAGTTTAGCTACATTTGAGTTAAATACGATAAATGTGCCTAACCAGACTCCACCTTCCATCTGTTGGAATTGTTTCCAAAACAAAGATTTTCCAAGTTTCAAAACATGAACTTATAACTGTACTTTTTAAATAAAACTTGTTGTGATATGTAGTACACTTAGGTTTTTTCCACTCAGAGAATTATTTTTCCTAAAATAAATTAACAAATTCATCCTTCTAAGTGTGGGAATGTAATTACTAGTCATAGAAATATGTGTATTTTGGGGATTTATACTATCACTTCTCATTTGGAGAGCTCAAGTTATTGCCAAGGTTCAAATGGCACACAGCTCCAGAAATACTTAGTATCTTGTCTAAAGAGAGACAAGATTATATGATGGTAACTCTGGCTTTTATAAAAACAAATTAAACTAAAAACTTTATCACGGGCAGTTATTGGACAATCACAAATGGTTCTTTTAAATGGCAGCCCTCTCCCCAAAAAGAACAAAATGAATGCTCTTTAAAAGAGAGACTCTATGAACTATATTTCTTTATTTTCTGTATTCTTGATACTCTGGCATCTGTGGCCTTGCTGGCCAGGAAAAGGCTGCCCTTCCCAGGGTGAGTTCATTACTAGAGCTAGCAAGTGAATCTCCCACAAGCAGTACTTTCATATTTAAACAAACCAATCTTTAAACCAACCACCCCACCCCCATGCCTCTTCTATGGAGATCTTGCATTCCTAATCAATATTCCTCTATCCTAATCACCTTACAGCTGGGTACCAGACAACCCAAGAGAGGCCCTACACCCCAGAACCTGCTGAAATTATGCCAAATAGCCAATCTGAAACCTATTTGCTCTGCCTTACTCCTTCTTTCCTGCAGAATCCACAATAAAGACTCTTGCCCACGATTTCCTCTTACTCCCTCTGTCTCCTGGCACTTCCCCAAGTGGCCTTGCTTCTCATGGAACTGTAACAAATTATCTTTTCAATGGCAGTCATCTCCTGAGCTGTTGGTCTCACCATGCCTAAATAATAATAATCCTATATTGTAAAACAAAAGTCCTTAATATGATGCCAATTAATGAACACAAGAAGTTATTTAATTTCCAGTTCAGAATGCCTAGAAATAACAGTGAGTCTTACATCTTTAAATAGTGGTCAAATTAGTCCTTTTATACAAGCAAGTCTTGTTGTAACAAAAGATTGGAAGACAGGAATATTTGGATCCTCTACCAGTTCAGCTTTCATCATCTATGAGGTCTGAGCTTCAACGTCCTTATTTGTAAAATGAGAGATTTGAACTAAGTAATCTTCACAAATCCTTCGAGATATATGGTATAATCTCCTAGTGTTTCTACTAATATATCTGTATTAACAAAAATCCCCTTCATTAGCAAAACTTCAACAATCTAAACATCTTGAGAATCTTATTTTGTCTATTGCCAGTCATGCCAGTAGACATGAATTCCCTTACGGTAGGTACATACTTGGTTTATTAATTCTCCCATTCCGGGACCTTACCATGTATCTAAGAATATCATGTGTGTACCCAAGCTCAACTACTACCACAGCAACAAACACCATTAATGACCCATTCAAAGTATAGTGAGCTTTATATTAGGTCAAAATAGTTGGATATGAAAACAAGATTAAAAAAAAAAAACACAGCATTTTAACTCTAGGCTTGAATAAGAGAACTGTCTACTTAGACACTTAATCCATACCTTTCCTGCTAATAAATAAATTGGATGTTTATAAAATGAAAGAACTAGTCACGAGATATAGTCTCAATAACTAAGATAAATCAAATGAAAGCTTTTTAGGAATTTTTATTTCAGATGCTTTAGGTTTCTTTTTTCTTTTTCAAAATGACTGGTTATTGGTTTGGTTATTGGTTTGAAGTCTTATTTCAGAGACTTATTTAAAAACTTTTTTCCATCCACTAAAAAAGCAACAATGGGCATTTTTAATTTTATAGAAAAATGAAAAAAAATATTAATCTGCAGCCATGCCAAAAAGGCAAACAAAAGGAGCGGCTTTTAATTAAATCTAAGGCTAGAAGTCTTGGTACATCTCTTTTTCATTTCCCTCTTTATTCCTCTCCCAGTCAGTAGCTGAATGTTGCATTGTAACTGCTCCTCATCTGATTTACATTTTTCTCTCTTCAGAAAGAAGAATATTAAAAGTCACAATAGTATACATTTTAGAAGAAAATTTTAATTACTAATTCATAAGAAGTAATATCCATGTGCCAACTACGTTACATGATCTAAATTAAAACATTAAGCTGAATTTGCTCTGGGGGTCGTTCATACCAGGTAATAGAGGCAAAGGTGTATGTGGACATTTTCCATATCCCATAAGAGAAAACTCTGACCTTCCATGGTGAATACATTTCAACATCTGAGTTAAGGGGCCCTCTATGACCCTTATTTTGGGGAGGCCCACATTCTAGAAATGAGACCTTAGTAACTGAATTCAATATCAGATTGTTCCTGGTCCTCAATACCAAAGGTCTGGAGGGTATTTCAAAAACTCTCTTTCTTGGAAAGACTCTGACCCTGGTTTATCATCAGGAACTTAGGCATGCAAGTTAAAAAGAGACTAGAAAAATAAATTGGTTAAAACTGAGTCTGGATTACACAGCGATTCCTTTTGTGTAATTGCTTTGATATCTAAGTCTTCTGGCCACTAGACTCCACTTAGCAGCTTTAATAAGGATGGGCCATTATTGAAACAAGAAGACGTCAATAGCCAGCCCAGTCTTATCAGCACACCATGAAAACTAGAGATTATCTAATGAGAATACTTCCTAAGAAGTATGGCTCAAGCAACTTAAACAGAATCAAAACCCACAAAAAGTCAGGAAGAATACCATAACTGTTTATATATAAGCAAAGTAGAAAATTAAGAATATTTTTCAAGCAAGTTATTTAAATAACTGAAACATATATACAGCAAAAACAGATGATGTGACATGAACATCTCAAAAAAATTTCTATGAAATTAATGGAGTCATCTCCCTAATTATAATCATGTCAGCAACTTGATCATTTATGATTACCAGATAGTAGAAATGAATTATTCTTTTCTATTCTCTAACTCACCTGATGCCTTACACAGAATGAATCTTCAATAAATATTTTTAGATCAGTGTGATTATTATCTTAATTCCATATAGGAAAATCTGTATGGGTAGTGTGCCAATAGGCTAAAAAAAATCATCTTTTCAGTACATGCTGAGAAATCCCATGAAAAATATACATGTCATGTTTTGTTTAAAAGTAAAATTAGAAATGAAATGACTTTACTGTAATCTGAAACCCTTAATTATTGAACACTACAACTGAAACTAATGATGTACTATATGTTGACTAATTGAATTTAAATAAAAACTTTTAGACAATAAAGCAAAAATTGTCATCAAGTTCAGTGGAAAATTTCTAGCAGTATTTCTTCTTTAATCTACATTTCCTTAAACAAAAGTAGTCTGGGATGATAAAACAAATGTGGGTCATATTTACAGTAACAAATACTATACAGTATTTTGTAAAGCATTAATGCTTTAGCTCATCTCCCATCAGAAGTTCCCATATTCCTTCCGTCTCTGTGTATATATTCACTTTAGGTTTCAGAAACTATCAAGATCTTCCTGTGAATTGGTTGGCTCCACGGTGGACCAGTTGGCTGTGGACCAGCCTCACCCAGTAGCTGGGCCTCCTGCAGCTGCACCCGAAAGTGTCTCTCTGTAGACAAGGGCATTTCCTCTGTCTCTCCACATACAAAGCCAGGGACACTGTTGTCCATGTAGTTCACGACGATGCCAGACTGAACCGGCAATGCCACCACTGGCTTGGGTCCCAGGACACCAGCTCCAGGCTGGACAGAAAGTGTATGAACCTCTCCCTGCAACCTTTCACCACACTATTAAATTATTCACACTATCCTGACTTGTGCATTCAATGGATTATAGAGCTTTCTGTGAGAAAACAACTCTTACTAGTGATTGGTTCTCTAGTAGGAAATGCAAATAAAAACAAAAATGAAAATTTTCCTACCCAATAAACATTGATATAAGAAAATACTGGAATTATAAATTGGTGCATCTCATTTAGAGCCCAAATCTATTTTTAAAAATCACAATATGTGTATTATTTAAACCAGTAATTCTGCTCTGGAGAATTATTCCCAAAGAAATAATGGAATATGTAGAGAGGGTTGTATCATGAGGATGTTCATTTACAGTATTATTTATAATTGTGAGAGGTACAAACAAATTAAGTCTCAAAAACAGGAGAATGATTAGACTAATTCTGAGTGAAAATTAAGTTAATTATGGCATAACCGTTCAAGAGAAAATATAGAAAATGCACATTCATGACTAAAGAAAAAAAAGGCATGTCTCCATTATTGTCTACATGAATATGTAAAAATCTTAGAACGAGTACATAAAAATTACCTTTCTTATAACGATGGGTTGTAGGAATAGTTTTTTGTTGTTTTTTTTCTTTTTGTCTAATTGGAGCTAATTGTAAATCACGTCTTCAGAATAAGAAGAAGGACACATTAGTATATGGCCGCTTATGATTGTTTTTAATGAAAGAAACGCATATCTTCCCACACTAAGAGTTAGCCTCCTTGGCCCAAAGCTAGTACAGTCATCAACAACTGGCAAATCATCAACTGTTGTAAAAAGTTCTAACTGTTTCTAACATAGCATCACTGAAATATGGCTGAGTGTCTTCCAAGTACCCTGCTGAGTTTCTCAGCTTTTCCAATTGCACATCATTCCATAAGTTTGGCTAGGGCTCTTGGTCAATAAGGAAGCTCAAAGGTCTTCCTCCCCGGCCTTTGTCTGAGATCTCTGAGCCTCAGCCGGAAGGGAATGATCACTATAATTGTGAATCATCTTCTAAGCTTCTGATGAAAAGTCAGCCTGAAATACTACTGCTGTAAACCATATCGTGGAGCTGTTGGAGATATGTAAATCACCCTACATCAAAGGAAGGAAGGAGTGCAGAAGAGAGGAGCGAGCTATAATGTACTGTTTCAAATGACATCGGGATCAGAGAAAGAGGTGATTTGTGACTTTTGCTTCAGAGCAGATTTAGCTGAGCCCCCAGGAACTGGAAACTGAGGGACACGTGGCAGGTTCATAGGCAAGATGCGCCAGCCATGGCAGTCGTGGGTGGTAAACATGAAAAGCCCTGAGACCCGTTCCTGGGGTACTGTGCTTTGCTCAAACATGCCCAGATCCCAGAGTCCTACATGGACAGTGTTCAGCATACACCAGGAATTGTGTGCAGGAGCTGACATCTTGTGACAAGATGAAGATCAGACCTTTGTCAAATGTGGACCGCCCTGGAATTAATGACTATTCTAAAAGAAGGCTAAGGAGTCCATGAGAACCTTAGGTGACTTTCCAAAATCTTAGTCCCTTCTTTGAGGTTCAGCTATGATTTTAGTGTTGTAATTTTGGGAAAAGTCACTTGGTCTTCCTGGGACTCAATTACATCACCCTATCAGAGGGCTGAGACTAGAACATTTCTTTTTAGAGATATTTATTTATTTGACAGAAATCACAAGTAGGCAGAGAAGCAGGCAGAGAGGAGAAAGCAGGCTCCCTGCTGAGCAGAGAGCCAATACGGGGCTCTATCCCAGGACTCTGGGATCATGACCTGAGCCGAAGGCAGAGGCTTTAACCCACTGAGCCACCCAGGCGCCCCAAGACTAGAACATTTCTAAAATCATGTCCAGCTCCAAGATTCTCTGAGTCTCCAATTCAAAAACTTCACAAAACATTCCAGGTCATACTACTGCTGCCTCTTGCTAAACTTTCAAAGCACTTATTACCAGCAACTTGCAATTTACCAGGAAGCTAATCTTTACTAACATCTGAATGTTTTCACTAGATCCTTTCCTCCCAAATTGAACAGAAACTTACCCTCAAGATCAAGTATCCTATTTGTCCAGAGGATGTAATAATGCATGCTAAATGAATGATCATTTGAGAAATGAATAATTACACTCTCGTGCATCCACATGCATCCACTTGCACTATTTCAAGATGAAGAAAAAGGAAAATTACATCTGAAGAACGCCCTCCTCCTTTGCCTGATTGGAAAATGTCACTGGGTCCCCAGGAAGCAGAGTTTGAGACAAAGATTAGCATAAAGAAAGCATTTCAGAACCTGTTTTGGGATTAATACCCTTGGGTGGAAAGAAAGAAGTAAGATGAGGCAGAGGGAGAAAGAAGATGTACTAGAGTATGGTCACATAGAGGACTCAGCCAATCCCAGGGAAAGACCTAGAACTGGAATGACCCTTAAAATGGTTCCAAGTGAGGCCAAGGATTCAAGCATTTATACCCTCTTCCCACCTTCCCTCATAGAGAGTGGCCATGGATGCCTGCTGCCTACGCAAAAGGGTGTGACCTTGGGCGAGGGTCTCCAAGAACAATTCCCCAAGAGGGGTGACAGCTGAGAGCCAAGAGCTGGTGGAAGGAATGAATTAGTGCTGTGGGGGTGGGTAAATGAGGTCAGGGTGGCCGAGTATCTACAGCACAAAAAGGTAGCCTGCTCTATACGACACTTAAATCTTTTTTTGTTGTTTGTTTGGAACTTTATTGCTTACTAAATGCTTTCACACAATCTAACCCCCTTAATCCAGGCAGCAACCCCTGGAAAATGTGACTTGTTATCACATCTAAATAATAGCTGACAGATAAGCTTTGCAAGTATCTGCAAGGTGTTCCCTGGGGGAATCCCAGAACTAATGAAAAAAAACCTTGAAAGTCCAGGGATGTAGAGGAAGAGAAGAGTTGGATTCTCAGAGTTGAATTCCAGGTGAGCTGAGCACATTCTGTCAGTCATTACTATTACTGTGATTGTTATTTCCCACAGTGACCTGGAAAAAACCTGAATTATAATAATATTGTGCTCACTTCCTTTAATAGCCACCTCACTCTTCTTCTTTTTTTTTTTTTTTTTTTTATTTGGGTTTATTTTTTTTTTTTGTCTCTTTACTTTTTTTTCATAATTTTTTTTTATAAACTTATAATGTATTATTAGCCCCAGGGGTACAGGTCTGTGAATCGCCAGGTTTACACACTTCACAGCACTCACCATAGCACATACCCTCCCCCATGTTCATAACCCAACCACCCTCTCCCGACCCCCCTCTCTCCAGCCACCCTCAGTTTGTTTTGTGACATTAAGAGTTTCTTATGGTTTGTCTCCCTCCCGATCCCATCTTCTTTCATTTTTTCTTTCCTACCCCCCAAACCTCCCACGTTTCCTCTCAACTTCCTCATATCAGGGAGATCATATGATAATTGTCTTTCTCCGATTAACTTATTTTACTAAGCATAATACGCTCTAGTTCCATCCATGTCGTCACAAATGGCAAGATTTCATTTCTTTTGATGGCTGCATAGTATTCCATTGTATATATATACCACATCTTCTTTATCCATTCATCTGTTGATGGACATCTAGGTTCTTTCCATAGTTTGGCTATTGTGGACATTGCTGCTATAAACATTCGGGTGCACATGCCCCTTTGGATCACTATGTTTGTATCTTTAGGGCAAATACCCAGGAATGCAATTGCCACCTCACTCCTCTTACTCATTTTAGGTCATGATCACTTATAACTCCAGCACTTTTACATATGAATAGCTATGCAGTTCTGTATTTATGCAAATTATATCTTTTCTGTAATCTACAAGTAGAATGTTTATATTTATCCCATACTACAGATGGAAAGTCTGTGTCTCCCCAAATCCATCTGTTGAAGCCCTAATTCCCAATGTGATGGTATTTGGAGGTGGGGCCTTCAGGAGATAATGAGGTTTAGGTGAGGTCATGGGGGAAAGGCACTCATGATATGATTAGTGCCCTTATTTGAAGAAAGGGAGACACCAGAGCTCTCTTTCCACCATGTGAGGATGTGGTAAGAAGGCAGCTTACTGCAAGATTGAAAGACAGCCCACACCAAGAACAAGATGTAGTGGCACTTTGATGTTGAACTTTCCAACCTCCAGAACTTTGAGAAATAAATGTCTGTTGTGTAAGCCACCCAGTCTATATATATTTTGTTATAGCATCCTGAGGAGTCTAATATATCCCTACAAAATTATCATTTCTTTGTTTTGGTCTTTCATTCTCACCTGATAAGGTTATTTTATTCTTGATATCCAATATCTAGATGATTATTCACCATTTCTAGCTGCATTCCAAACATAGTTTTGTAAGTCCACCTTCAATGTAATCAGCAGAGTTTTTAATGAAAAGACAGCAAATTGTGACAATTCCCCTTTAGTTTGATGATTAGTGGGGGTCGTATCTATTTAATGAATGAATATTACCTTTTGATACATGACTTTAGTGTCTGCACCTTGTCATCTAAAATAATAGCTTCTAAATTGTTCCTTAGCAATAAAACTTTAAATAAAATCTGCTTCAAAATAAGGAAATAAAAACAGATAGAAGCAGAGTTGCTCTCATTCAAGTGGATGGTGGGACAAGGTGCCCAGCCCCCCTATAGCAACTGCTCTGTCTTCTCTGTAGTCTGCTTCTGAGTGACTCCTGAGCTATCTCCATGGGCACCCATAGCTTTGCAGGTTGCACCAAGAGAACTGCTTGGCAAAAATGTCATAAGGCACTTTGTCAAATGCCTTGCTCAAATCAAGGCACTGATTCACCCATATAATCTCACACATATGATGTTTCTCATGATTTGTCCTTGGGAAGCCCATGCTGACTTCAAATAATCACTCTCTTTTCTAGGTGCTCACAGAACATTTTTTCCAGAGTATTTTAAGGAAGAATGTCAGGGTTGTTTTTCTATAGTCTCCAGTCTGCATTTTCTGCATTTTTAAAAATAACACCTCCAGTCTCTGACACTTCTTCTGTTCTCCACCTGTAACACCTGTAAGTTCTTTGTGAATTCTAGTGTATGATTAATTTATCCAGGACAATGGTTTTCAAAGATGACTGCATATTAGAATCCCCCTGGGAGACTTCTAAAAAATGCCCGGGCCTGGGTCCTCACCTCATACCAATTAAATCAGAATCTTTTTTCTTAGTATTTTTAAAGATTTCTCTGGCACTTCTAATATGCAGCTAGGGTTGAGAACTAGCGAGTGATCCAGGCTTGACTGAAATTCATTTTAAACAATTATATGTTCCTTTACCATCTATTCCCTTTCCAGAAGCTTCAATCTCTCTGTTCTTCATTTTTCTCATTGAAGGTCCTTCTCCATAATTCAGAAGAGAAAAATAAGAGCTGAGCTAAGCAGTTTTAGTTCCATTTCATCACTTGTTCATCTAAGCCAAAATGATAGCCTATGTTTTGCTGTCCCGTAGATTGAAAATATAATTTAAAAGTTATTAACATCTTTCTCAAATCTCTGTTAAATAAGACGATTCCAATAAATTTTTTTAAAATCATATAGCTTGTTTTTCTCTCTTTTTATTCAATCTCACCCAGTTGCTTTCTGGCATGATTCTACTTCAGGTTTTGTAGACTCCGTATTTAGCAAGAAAATTCCTTTGCTATAAGCCAGTTGTTGTCCAAGCACATTTCAGTGAAAACTGTGGAATTATCTTCTCCTTCCTGTTTTACAAATTTAAGTTTACAGTGCATCTGTTCTCTGGAGCTGTCCTACAATGTCCGACTCCACAGTATTATCTCTAATTTTCTTCACTCCTCTGTCTCCTTAAGAATTGCCAAGTACCACTTGTACAATCGGAAGGCTCCAGATGACAGATTGGAATTTATAAAGTCCATTCTTGTATGTGATTCCCTCTGCATTTTGTTTTGCAGCTCTCTCAGGGCAAAATTCTAGAATTTCATGTTAAACTCCTTTTTACTCGATTAGGCACATCATTATGAGAAATATTTATGACACTTTCTCAAGCAGCTATCAGTCTAAAACTGTAAACTGTACTCCAGGAAACACCATCCTCTTCCTGACACCTCTAGATAGTCAACTATTCCTATAACAAATCTGCTTTTCTCTCTCTCTTTTTAAGATTTTATTTATTTATTTGAGAGAGAGAAAGAGAGAGAGAGAATGAGAGAGAGCATGAGAGAGAGGGTCAGAAGGAGAGGCAGGCTCCCCGCCGAGCAGGGAGCCCAATGTGGGACTCAGTCCTGGGACTCCAGGATCATGATCTGAGCCGAAGGCAGTTCTTTAACCAACTGAGCCACCCAGGCGTTTCCCTTTAAAACCATGATCACCAAATGGAAAAATAACCCCAAATCCTTCTGTGTCCTGCAAAGTCCTTAAAAATCCATCCTCAGTATGCACTGTGGCTCTTTTCCTGATCTCCACATGAAGGGGCAGAAATGAGGCATGGTTGTTGATTGCATGTGTCTCAGCAGCTTTTCTTCCCGGTAGGAAAGCAATGCACTTACTGAGGAGCATGGGCTAAGGCACTGACTCTATGAAGTTAGTCACCAACACAGTGAGGTTCTGGAACCAGTAAGGAGATTTCTTCCTTGGGGGAGGCTGTCTGTCACCCCAACTATTAAGCTCGATTTGGGTTACTGCTTCTTTCATCTGAAGGTCTGACTTTCATCCTGGGATGATCTTCTAACATGATATTTAAAACAGTGCCCACATTTTCTTTTTCTTTCTCACACTTCCATTTGTAAATTTTCAGACTCTAGTTATGATCCACATTTACATCTTCAAAATCCATTTTCATCTGACTTTTTTCCCTTTTTGTCTGACATTCTTTTTTCTTCTATAAAATCCAGAAATCACAGAACAATTCCCTTGGTGTACAAATCCTTTTGGGGCTCCAGAAGAACATTTGTGGTTTCCCAAGGAAACTGCCCCCCACTCCCTGCTCACCATACACACACTGACCAACTGCAATACATTATTTCCTGTTTGCCTTAGATCTTTCTCAGAAATTTACTGAATATACCTGTACACATTCTTCATCTTGATTTTTAAGAGATGCTATTTGGAGGGGCACCTGGGTGGCTGAGTGGGTTAAAGCCTCTGCCTTCAGCTCAGGTCGTGGTCCCAGGGTCCTGGGATCGAGCCCCACATCGGGCTCTGCTCAACAGGGAGCCTGCTTCCCTTCCTCTCTCTCTGCTTGCCTCTCTGCCTACTTGTGATCTCTGTCTGTCAAATAAATAAATAAAATCTTTAAAAAAGAGTGAGAGAGAGACAGAGAGAGAGAGATGTTATTTGGAGAGTTGGCAATTAGGACTAACTAGCACCTTCAGTGTGATGACAGATTAAATGCCCAAAGTTTAAGAAGCCAAGGGTTCAGGTCCCATTAAACAGGATTTCCTTGAAAAACATTTTCTGATGCCTGAGACTTAGCTTCTGCATCTGTGAAATGGGAGCAAGGAGTAAGAGGAGATTGAACTAGGCTGAGTTTTCAAGTTGCTTTTTTTAATCTGCATAGCACTTTATATAAAATCTTACTGAAAATCACTAAAGCATGAAAGAGAAAAAGCAAGGGACTGAGATTTGAAGTAGGCAGGTTCAGCTCACCTGCCAAGTGCTGAACTTTCTCCCCGCCCCATCCACTCACCTTCCCACTGTGCTGTGCCATCAGCTAACTTCTCTGACTGCACACAGAGCAGTTAAAAACCAAATCAGAGGTTCTCAAAGTTCAGTGGTTGTGGGAATCACTTGGGAACGTGCCAAAAGAGCAAATTACTGTGCAATCCCCCTGAAATAATAAAAAGCCTAGGAATTTGCCATTTACCCTTTTATACTGAGGATTAAAGATATAGAATGGTACAATGATCACATCTTGAGAAATACTAAACTGAATGAACCTGAAGTTTCTTTATGCTCCTTGCAGTAAGAAGCCAAAAAATACAGTGCATACCCTGATTCTATACTTTGTATTTGCTCCATATGACCCTGGGCAAATTATTTAACTTTTTCTGTTCTCACTTGTAAAATGAAGGCATTCGTAATAATGCCCACCTCAAAGGATTGTCACCAGGACTAAGTGATAAAGTTTATGTCAAATACTTAGAACAGTGCCTGGAGCATGTTTGAAACTCCACGAATAGCAACGCTTACTGTGTATTAAGCAGAACATGACACAAACTTGCATGCACAATTAAATCCAATATCCCTAATATTGCACACATCTCTCTAGCTGATTCTTTTCATGCTCTATATTCTGTAACCTGCCCCTGCATCACTAGTCACCTTTCATTTCTTTTTTCTTTTTCTTCTTTCTTTTTTTTTTTTTTTTTGAGCATTAGTTTTCCCATCTGTAAGATAGGACTAGTATCATTCAAGTCAATCTACACAAGAGAATAATCAATACAGGAAAAAAAAAAAAAAAGGTCGAGTGTTGCTTGCAGACCTTTAGAAGAAAATGTTTTGTTATACACCAAGCAGCATTATTTGGATATTTAGTATGTTAATATGATTTTCATCAGCATCTTTGGAGGCTAGCTTATTTATGTACACAATTAGTGGAACAGAATGTGGAGAATAGTGGGCAGTGGTAAAACACAGACCATTTCCCTGAGTGAAAAAAGACCCATAAGTCACAGGAGACAGACTGAGATGTGAAGGTCACTCACTTATTCACAGGAATAAATTATATTATACCATCAAGGAAGTTTCTTCAGCCAGTCATAAAGAAGAATACGGCTAAGTAATTTACTCGCAAATGATGGTTATAAACCACTCACACTCTAACAAATCAAATTACATCATACACACCATCTCGTCATGCTCACAGGGTGACCGGAGTGGGCATGGGAGCAGAGATACAACCACTTAATCGGCTTCTCAATTCATGCAAAAGACCACGCCCAGCCAGGGCTGAAGATCAACAGAGGAGTAGTTAAATTGCTCTTCTGGCCAAAATCACACTCCACCACGGTTCCTTCCTTGGGTATCAAGAATCCCACCTCTGAAGCTGAGCCAACAGATAAGTTATCTGCAAGGCCTGGACACAGGCTTGCCGACTGCACTAAGACTCATGTTTTGCTCAAAACAGTCCATCTTTGCTGAACTAAGCTGAATGCAGAAGCAGATTTGGGCCCACATAAGCATCTTCAGTTTGAGGAGCTGGAAGGAGGAGACTCCTAGCAAGGCAAACAAGAACAAAAATTGATAAAGAATAATATGCCAATTAGAGTAAGGCTTCTCATCATTTAATCTCAGATTAAAATCATACAACACTGGAGGTGTAAATTTTAGGGGGAGTAATAGCCAAGATTGACTGCATGCCAAATATGGGCCAGCAGAGGGCAGGATATAGGAGTTATTGTCCCCGTTTTACAGATGAAAGATAAGACACTGAGAGATAGTAACTCATTTGCCCAAAGTTATACAGTTTAATCAGTGGCGGTGCAGGAACTTAGTTCAAGTCTGCTTGTCTCCAAGGCTCATGGTTCCAAGGAGTCACCAAGGCTCTTTCAAACAATCTACAAAACCTTTGCAGGTAATCTGTGATGACAAATATTTTTTTCCTTGGGTGCTACCTCTGATAGCCAGTAGATCTGGTCTTAGCAGAAAGAAACTCTGATAAGTTAAAAAATACCTAAAAAAAAGTGAAGGTTTGGAGAATAGGGGACACATGCCAATTGCTCACCATTCTGATTTTGTCTAACCTCCTAATGTTACAGACAAGAATGTTAGGACCTGGAAGATAAATTGGCCCAAATCCTATGAGGTCAAGCATCCACATCTGCTGCCTGATTACAAACCTTTCCCCACTCACCCCCCAGATTGCTGGTAAGAAGGAATGATATGATTGTTTCCACACCGGCTCTGACCTTACCAGCGGGCATGGGTACTTACTTCTACTGGTTATCCAAGACATTTAGCATAATGTCTTTCATGAAAAAAAAAAAGGAACTTTATATCCCTATATTTTTTTCCAGTTTTGTTAAGAAAAATTGACATACAACACTTAAACAACTTTAAGGCATGTGGCATCACAGCTGGATTTACATAGATTGGGAACAATGACCACAATATGTTCAGCTAACATCCACTTTCTCATCCATCTTCCTCCTTTCTTAATTACAGATATATATATTTACATTATTAAAAATTCAATTACAGAGGAACAAAGGATAAAAATTAAGTTCCCTTTACCAAACCCTAATCTTCTTTCCTCCCCGATATGACCACTCTTAACACTTTTAAGAACTCCTCATAGGTGTTAAAAGTTCTTGAAGAAGTCTCCTTAAAGAACTTTTCCACACAGTTACATATGTTACAGGTGTTCATGCACAAATATACTGCTGTAGGGCTTCATTTAAATGTGGTCTTATGACAGAAACTATATGCAACTTGTGTTTGTTAACTTGATAATTTCCTCACCCTTCTACTTCATTGGGAACTGCCTCTAGAACTTTACACTGTAAAGCCCCCTATTGAGAGAATGTAACATCATTTGCAAACACTCAGATACACATCCTCTGAAGTTATATTTACTCAAAGGACCTACTGATGCACCTACCGATTGAACCATGTTTACAAGAATGTTTAGGCTAGAGGGGGAGGAGCAAGATAGCAGAGGAGTAAGAGACCTAAATATCATCAGGTCCCAGGAGTTCAGCTAGATCATTATCAAACCATTCTGCATCCTATAAACTCAACAGGAGGTCGAAGAGGAGAAAAAGAGTAGCAATTCTAGCAACAGAAAAGAAACCACTTTCTGGAAGGTAGAACGTGTGAAGAAGTGAATCTGAGGTGAGAGACGGGGAGATAGCCCAGAGCGGAGGGGGGGGGGGTTGCTCCCAGCAAGCAGTAGAGCAATGGAACACAAAACTGAAACTTTTAGAAGTCTGCTCCACTGAGGGATGTCGCTCCAGAGAATAAGCAGGGGGGTGGAGTCCTCATGGGGACAGTGTGATATCAAGACCCACAGGATCACAGAAAGACTGGGGGTGTCTGAGTGTGGCAGAGTTCCCAGGTATTGGAGCGGGGAAGCCAGCTACACAGACGGAGGTGAGGAGTGAGCTCTTAGCTTGGGGTTACCTTTAACCATGATCCAAGGTACAGTCGGGACACTGCTCTTCAAGCAGGGACCCCACAAGTAGTAGATCCAGGGAGACTCACCTTCCTCCTCCAGGAGAAGCCACACGGGAGCCTGTTGCAGGAATCTGCTGGGTCTGGAGACTCCAAACAGGGCCATGCGCCAGAAATAGAAACATTCAGTCACAGGCTGGGTGACCTTGGAGTGCAGCCAGAGACCAGGGAGAGGGGTGGAATTGGTTGCTTTTCTCTGAGGGTGCACTGAGCAGTGGGGCCCTGAGCTCTCAGCTCCTACGGGCCAGAGATTGGGAGGCCGCCATCTTCATTCTCATCCTCCAGCACTGTGTGGAAAGCATTCAGGGAACAAAAGCTACAGAGAGCAAACCTGAGCAGATTACTTAGCTTGGCCCCTGGCAAGGGCAGTGCAATTCTGTCTTAGGCAAATTTGAAAATCACTGCAACAGGCCCTTCCTGCAGAAGATCAGCTAGAACATTCAGCCAAGACCAAGTTCATCGATTAATGAGAACTGCAAAACTTCAGAGCTATGGGAATACAGCACATAGAATTCATGGCTTTTTTCCCATGCTTCTTTAGTCTTTCAAACTTAATTTTTTTAAAATTTTATTTCTTCTTCTTCTATTTTTTAACTTTTCCTCTTTCCTATTTTAACATTTTTAACTATTTTATCTTTTTTAAAATTTTATTTTATTTCTTCAGTGTTCCAAGATTCATTGTTTATGCACCAAATCCAGTACTCCATGCAATATGTGCCCTCCTTAATACCCCGCACAAGGCTCAGCCATCCCCCCACCTCCTCCCTTCCAAAACCCTCAGTTTGTTTCTCAGAGTTCACAGTCTCTCATGCTTCATTTCCCCCTCTGATTTACCCCAATTCTTTTTCCTTTCCTTCTCCTAAAGTCCTCCATATTATTCCTTATGCTCCACAAGTAAGTGAAACCATATGATAATTGACTTTCTCTGATTCACTTATTTCATGCAGCATAATCTTCTCCAGTCCATCCATGTTAATACAAAAGTTGGGTATTCATCCTTTCTGATGGTTGTGTAATATTCAGTTGTTTATATGGACCATACCTTCTTTATCCATTCATCAGTTGAAGGACATCTTGGCTCTTTCCACAATTTGGTGATTGTGGCCATTGTTGCTATAAACACTGGAGTACAGATGGCACTTCTTTTCACTACATCTGTATTTTGGGAGTAAATACCCAGTAGTGCAATTGCAGGGTCAAAAGGCAGCTCTATTTTCAATTTCTTAAGGAATCTCCACACCGTTTTCCGAAGTGGCTGCACCAACTTGCATTTCCACCAACAGTGTAAGAGGAGTTCCCCTTTCTCCACATCCTCTCCAAACTTGTAGTTTACTGTCTTGTTGATTTTGGCCATTCTAACTGGTGTAAGGTCGTATCTCAATGTGGTTTTGATTTGAATTTCCTTGATGGTTAATGATGATGAACATTTTTTCATGTGTCCATTAGCCATTTGTATGTCTTCTTTGGAGAAGTGTCTGTTCATGTCTTCCACCCATGTTTTGACAGGTTTATCTGTTTTTTCAGTGTTGAGTTTGAGGATTTCTTTATTTAACTATTTTATCATATCAATACCTTTTAAAAAATCTTTTTAAATTTTCATTGTCATAGTCATATTCTAGCCTATCATTGTATTTAAACTTACTTTTTGTATACATATAGGTTTTTCTTTCTTTAAAATTTTGGAGTAGTTTCTTCTAACAGACCAAAATACACCCTGAATCTAGCACATGGCTTTGTTCTAGTCTCCAGCCTGATCACATTTTTCCCCCACCTTTTTTTAAACCAACTTCTTACCATATCAATTCCTTTTTTAGAATCTTTTTAAATTTCATCTTTACAGTCATATTCCATCTCTTCATCATGTTTACCCTTATTTTTGTATATATATGTTTTCTTTCTTTAAAAATTTGAGAGGCAGTTTCTTCTAACAGACCAAAATACATCCAAAATCAAGTGTGTGACCCAGTTATATTTACCACTCATATATATATATATATATATATATATATATATACACACACACACACACACACACACATATACATATATATATATATATATATGTATATGTCATATATTCCTGCCCTCCTTTCTTCTCCCCCTGGTTTCGGGCCTCTTCCAATTTGTTAGTGCATATTTTTCTGGGGTCATTGCTACTCTTTTAGTATTTGTCCCCTCATTCATCTATTCTTATCTATTCTTATCAAGGAGAAAAAACTCACCCCAAAAAAAGAACAAGAGGCAGTATCAATAGCTAGGGACTTAATCAATATGGACATTACTAAGGTGTCAGAACTAGAGTTCAGAATGACAATTATCAGGGTGCTAACTGGGCTCAAAAAAATATATTGGAGCAAATATATTTTTTCCCTATTTTGAATTTCCCTATTTTGGCAAAGGGAGCAAGCATCAAAATCCAGGAGACACAGAAAACCCCCCTCAAAATCAATAAATATAGGTCAATGCCCTGTCACCAAATAGTAAAACTTATAAGTCTCAGTGACAAAGAAAAAAATCCCAAAGCATCTCGGGAGAAGAGGTCTGTAACATACAATGGTAGAAATATTAGAAATATTAAATTTATATATATATATATAAATTAGAAATATTAGGTAACAGATCTATCCACAGAGAACTGGCAGGGCAGGAAGGACTGGCATGATATATTCAGAGCATTAAATGAGAAAAATATGCAGTCAAGAATACTATATTCAGCTAGGCTGTCATTGAAAAATTGAAGGAGAGATAAAAAGCTTCCAGGACAAACAAAAACAAAAAGAATTCATAAACAAACCAACCCTACAGGAAATATTGAAAGTGGTCCTCTAAGCAAAGAGAGAGCCTAAAAGTAACAGACCAGAAAGGAACAGAGACAATATACAGTAACAGTCACCTTACAGACAATACAAGGGCACTAAATTCATTTCTTTCAATAGTTACCCTGAATGTAAATGGGCTAAATGTCCCAATCAAAAGACACAGGATATCAGAATGGATAAAAAAAAACAAGACCCATTGATATGCTGTCTGCAAGAAACTCATTTTAGATCCAAAGATACCTCCAAATTTGAGGTGAGGGGTGGAAAACAATTTACCATGCTAATGGACATCAAAAGAAAGCTGGAGTGGCAATCCTTATATCAGATAAATTAGATTTTTAAGCCAAAGACTATAATGAGAGATGAGGAAGGACATTCCATCATACTTAAAGGGTCTGTCCAACAAGAAGATCTAACAATTTAAAACATCTATGCCCTTAACACGGGAGCAGCCAATTATATAAACCAATTAATGACATATCAAAGAAACACATCAACAATAAGAGAAGGGGACTTCAACGCCCCCCCCTTCACTGAAATGGACAGATCATCTAAGCAAAAGATCAATAAGGAAATAAAGGCTTTAATGACACACTGGACCAGATGGTCATCATGGATATATTCAGAACATTCCATCCCAAAACAACAGAATACACATTCTTTTCTTGTGCACATGGAACATTCTTCAGAATAGATCACATTCTGGATCACAAATCAGGTCTCAGCCAGTACCAAAAGTTTGGGATCATTCCCTGCATATTTTCAGACCACAGTGCTTTGAAACTAGAATTCAACCACAAGAGAAAAGTTGGAAAGAACTCAAATACATGGAGGCTAAAGAACATCCTACTAAAGAATGAATGGGTCAACCAGGAAATTAAAGAAGAATTTTTAAAAACTCATGGAAACAAATGAAAATGAAAACACAACTATTCAAAATCTTTGGGACACAGCAAAGGCAGTCCTAAGAGGAAAGTATATAGTGATACAAGCCTTTCTCAAAAAACAAGAAAGGTCTCAAGTATACAACCTAACCCTACACCTAAAGGTGCTAGAGAAAGAACAATAAAGAAAGCCTAAACCCAGCAGGAGAAGAGAAATCATAAAGATAAGAGCAGAAAACAATGAAACAGAAACCAAACGAACAGTAGAACAAATCAATGAAACTAGGAGCCTGTTTTGAAAGAATTAATAAGATTGAATAACCCCTGGACAGACTTACAAAAAGAAAAGAGAAAGGACCCAAATTAAGAAAATCATGAATGAAAGAGGAGAGATCACAACCAACACCAAAGAAACACAAACAATTATAAGAACATATTATGAGCAACTATATACCAGCAAATTTGACAATCTAGAAGAAATGGATGCATTCTTATATATCTCTCTGTCAAATAAATAAATAGAAACTTAAAAAAAAAAGGAACAAATATTAGAGGTGCCTGGGTGGCTCAGTGGGCTAAAGCCTCTACCTTAGGCTCAAGTCATGATCCCAGAGTCCTGGGATCGAGCCCCACATCAGGCTCTCTGCTCAGTGGGGAGCCTGTTTCCCTTCCTCTCTCTCTGCCTACCTCTCTGACTGCTTGTGATCTCTGTCAAATAAATAAATAAAATCTTTAAAAACAAAACAAAACAAAAAACATCCCAACAAATAAGAGCCCAGGGCCAGATGGCCTCCCAGGGGAATTCTACCAAACATTTAAAGAATTAATACCTATTCTCCTGAAACTGTTCCAAAAAATAGAAATGGGAGGAAAACTTCCAAACTCACTTTATGAGGTTAGCATTATCTTGATCCCAAAACCAGACAAAGATACCATCAAAAAGGAGAATTACAGACCAATATCCCTGATGAACATGGATGCAAAAATTCTCACCAAAATACTAGCCAATAGGATCTAACAGTACATTAAAAGGATGATTCACCACGACCATGTGGGATTTATTCCTGGGCTGCAAGATGCTTCAACATCCACAAATCAATCAATGTCATGCAATACATTAATAAAAGAAAGAACAAGAACTATATGATACTCTCAATAGATGCTGAAAAAGCATTTGGCAAAGTATACTACTTGATCAAAATTCTTCAAAGTGTAGGGATAGAAGATACATACCTCAATATCATAAAAGCCATCTATGAAAATCCCACAGTGAATCCCACAGTGAATATCATTCTCAATCAGGAAAAACTGAAAGCTTTTCCTCTAAGGTCAGGAACACGGCAGGGCTGTCCACTATCACCACTGCTATTCAGCATAGTACCAGCAGTCCCAACCTCAGCAATCAGACAATAAAAGGAAACAAAAGGCATCCCAATTGGCAAAGAAAAGTCAAACTCTCACTCTTTGTAGATGATATGATACTTTATGTGGGAAACCCATAAAATTCCACTCCAAAACTCTTACAACTCATACAGGAATTCAGTAAAGTGTCAGGATATAAAATCAATCCACAGAAATCAGTTGCATTTTTATACACTAACAGCAAGACAGAAGAAAGAGAAATTAAGGAGTCGATCCCATTTACAATTGCAGCCAAAACCATAAGATACCTAGGAATAAACCTAACTAAAGAGGCAAAGAATCTGTACTCAGAAAACTATGAATAACTCGTGAAAAAAACTGAGGAAGACACAAAGAAACGGAAAAATATTCCATGCTCATGGATTGGAAGAACAAATGTTGTGAAAATGTCTATGGTACCTAAAGCATTCTACACATTTAATGCAATCTCTATCAAAATACCATCAATGTTTTTCAAAGAAATGGAACAAATAATCCTAAAATTTATATGTAATCAGAAAAGACCCTGAATAGCCAAAGGAATGTTGAAAACGGAAACCAAAGTTGGCGGCATCACAATTCCAGACTTCAAGCTCTATTACAAAACTGTAGTCATCAAGACAGTATGGTACTGGCACAAAAACAGATACATAGATCAATGGAACAGAATAGAGAGCCCAGAAATGGACCTCCAATGCTGTGGGCAACTAATCTTTGACAAAGCAGGAAAGAATGTCCAATGGAAACAAGACACTCTCTTCAACAAATGGTATTGGGAAAATTGGACAGCCACATGCAGAAGAATGAAACTGGACCATTTCATTACACTACACACAAAACAGACACAAAATGGATAAAAGACCTCAATGTGAGACACTAATCCATCAAAATCCTTGAGGAGAACACAGACAGCAACCTCTTTGACCTCAGCCACAGCAATTTCTTCTTAGAAACATCACCAAAGGCAAGGAAACCAGGGGCAAAAATGAACTATTGGGATTTCATCAAGATCAAAAGCTTTTCCACAGCAAAGTAAACAGTCAACAAAACCAAAAGACAGCCGACAGAATGGAAGAAAATATTTGCAAATGACATATCAGATAAGAGCTAGTATCCAGAATCTATAAAGAACTTATCTAACTCAACACCCAAAGAACAAACAATCAAATCAAGATATGGGCAGAAGACATAAACAGACATTTGTGCAAAGAAGACATCCAAGTGGCCAACAGACACATGAAAAGGTGCTCAACATCACTTTTCTGGATATTCCATTTTATGGGGAATGCTAACTCAGGCAACTAAATCTTTACCATTTGTGTTGAGGCAGATTTTTTTTTTCCTTGAACTTTAAAGAGTGTTGTTAATCTTAAAGGATCACCCATTTATCTTTTAACATTTTGCATAAAGGCATGAATTTTAGTTCTTCTTCTGAACCATTAGAATTACATTTATTGTCCAAAATGGTTAAGAATCACACATATACACACACACACACACACACACATCAATTAATTTTTAGAGATGTCATTTATGGTTGATTTTGTTCTCAGCAAGTATCCATGGTCTTTGATTTGTTTCTACAAATGGACATGATAGGATGTCGATCCCTAGGTTGATAAGGACTATTGTTTTCAGTGGGAAAATTGGGAACATTACATTTTCTAGTTCACAACCTGACTCCAGTAACACCCTGCTTTCAGGCTTGTCCACAGTGCCTGCTCATTTGACCCCAAAAAGTGGAATTGTTGTGATGGATAAATTGAGCGAGCCTGTCACTCTAAAACTAAAAGTGGCAACAGGAAACTAGCAACTAGCAACCCATAACTAGCAAGAACCAGCAGGATAAACCTGTATTTAGAAAGAAAGCAGTTTATTACATCCTGCTGAAATTACTAAAAGTAGAAAAGTAATCCATATCCTCCAAACCCATTGATGAATTATTCTCCCAAATCCTTTCATCCAAGCTTTGATCAGTTGTGGACCCCTGAAACGTTCTGTGATAAGAACTTTCTCTTGTTTTACCATGAGGTTATTACAATATATTACTAGAACCAGGTATTTTTTTTACTGTTAGAAGACATGAGTTCATTACCAGGCAGAAACTATTTTTTAGAACAGAGGTTTTCAAACATTTCTTTCTAGTATTGCCAAATGAAGTTTAATTATGCATGCTCTAGAACATTTTTAACATATAATGTTTTATCATATGATTGATTAATTGCAAAAGATGTCATTTCTGGACTATTATAAATATTGATATTTTGAAAATAAAATATTCCATCATTCTTTTAGATGTTTTTGATGAGCTACAAATATAACAATCAGAGACCCATAATTATCCATTAAAAAAATAAACATCTTGAAATTCTATGATACCATTTTGCCCTAAAATATCTTTTGTGAAAAGTACTTTCATTTTACTTTCCTTGTGGAATGTTATCTTAAAGTAATATATTTCATGCTTGAAAATCTCTTAATTGTCTTACATGATCCTCTACAATTATTTTCATATATATAATATATGCATATATACATATGTATATATAATTTCATTTCTAAAAATTTCCTGTGGTCATAATGCTTGGATTAAAATAATATTATAATGCATGTAACACACATATTTAAAATACTTCTGGGTTTAGTTGCCTTACTTTTGTTATGGTCAATAATTTACCAAACCTCAAAAATATACTATAAATGTTAATAAACAGTAATCTTAAGAAATAAAATTTTAGGGTGCCTGGGTGGCTCAGTGGGTTAAGCTGCTGCCTTCGGCTCAGGTCATGATCCCAGGGTCCTGGGATCGAGTCCCACATCGGGCTCTCTGCTTAGCAGGGAGCCTGCTTCTCCCCTCCCCTCTCTGCCTGACTCTCTGCCTACTTGTGTAATCTCTGTCTGTCAAATAAATAAATAAAATCTTTAAAAAAAAGAAAAAGAAATAAAATTTTATTCTAAATCATCTCTTAAGAAATTGACATGGCCTGCTGCAACAACATGAATGGAGCTAGAGAGTACAATGCTAAGTGAAGTAAGTCAGTTAGAGAAAGACAAACACCATATGATTTCACTCATGTGTGGAATTAAGAAACAAAACAAATGAGCAAAAGAAAAAAAAAAGAGAGAGAGACAGTGAGACCAACCAAGAAACTGTAGAGAACACACTGAAGGTTACCAGAGTGGAGGTGAAATAAGTGCTGGGGATTAAGATGTACACTTGCATGATGAGCATCAGGTAATGTGTGCAAGTGTTGAATCACTATAAGATGTTCCTCAAACTAACATAACACTATATGTTAACTTACTGGGATTAAAATAAAAATTTTTATTTAAAAAATTGACGTGGGTTGCTTATGAAGCCTTGGTTAAAGAAACTGTCCAGTTGGCCCTTGTTTGGTATCAGGGGGGTCGTACTTACCACAGAGCGCCACTGCAAGACTCGAGAGAGGTGGTAAGCTTTTCTTTTAGGAAGTATGACAAGGGAAGGAGGGACACAGGCAGGGGTGAACCAGACTATTGATAATTTCTCAAGAAGTTTGGGGAAAGAGAGCAGATGGAATAATACAAACTGAAAGTGGATTCCTTTAAAATCATTTGTAACCATGTTCCCCTTGGAAAGTTTTTGTACACCCTGGTTTGAGGATCACTGCTTTAAAACATGGATTATTCTTCTTCTCTAATAAGCCTTCTCAACCAGGCAAAGATGACCAGAATAGGATGTGACCAGAGTTTACCTTCTGGACCGCATGTATGTATTGGAGTAACACTGAACATGTTCTCCAAGAGCAAGAAAGCAATCTCCTCTCCATTGTTACAATCTTTTCACACTACTGATAGAAGGCCATACTCTTGAGGCTATAAAATAGCAATTGATAATTATTTCTGAGACAACCTTATCATTTAAATTTAGGTTCATGAAAATCTATGCAGATAAAGAAAACAGTAAGAAAAAATACATTGAAATGTGACAGGATAAAAGCAAAAATACGTTGATATTTAATATATTTTAAATTACTTGTCTGCTTCAACCACTGTATGTATGCCACACACACACACATATCCTGGTTATATCCTAAGTACAGTTCAGTGCTAAGCAAAGTGAAAAAGTCAGAAAATAACAGGGCAAAGATTACAGCAAGGTTACCATTGGTGGGGGGGGGAGAAAAACAGCTCCTACAGAATAATAGGTTTTAAATTGGAGGTCTTTACTTAAAACCCTCAGGAAATAAAAAGGGTCAAAAAACAGAAAATTGCACAGAGGTTATATTACTTTAAAAGACAATCTCGTTTCTCTTTCAAAAATAGCTGTATTTTTTTGGAAGATGCCTTTGACAATGGATGTCATCACTTAAGGAGCATAGCTCAATAAAAGAGTGGTCAAGAATTCTGAGTTTTATGGCACTTAAATGTTTCTGCCAGTTTATAGAAAATGGTGCCATTTTGACCAATTTGATTTAAGGAACTGAAAACTCAGATGTAAATTAAGAAATTAAACTAATTTTAAGGGTCTTTTCAATTTTGCAATCAGGAATATATTTTATTTAAAGATAGCAGAATTAAAACTTTACTGACTCTAATATCCTAAATGAAATCTCGTAATGTGTTTGAAAAGAAAACTGTTTTCAGTAATAGGGAAAACAAACAACTGTGTAATCAGGGAAAATCTTTCTGCATCATTTCATTTTCACACAGTCACTAATGAGAATCCTCTTAATAGTGATAACATATGCTTAAATCATTGTCCAAACAAAAGTTCTCCAATGTCAATCTGGAAAGATTAATATGTTTTAATTTCTTAGAATTAAGTAGATATTACATTAATAGAAAAGAACTCAAGCTCGGTCAGTATGTTCCATTCATAAAAATTGTGATAAAGAGGGATGTGATAAAGAGGGATGGCTCAGTTGGTTAAGCGGCTGCCTTCAGCTCAGGTCATGATCCCAGCGTCCTGGGATTGAGTCCCACATCGGGCTCCTTGCTTGGCAGGGAGCCTGCTTCTCCCTCTGCCTCTGCCTGCCTCTGTCTGCCTGTGCTCGCTCTCTCTCTCTCTCTCTCTCTCTCTAACAAATAAATAAATAAAATCTTTTAAAAAAAATTGTGATAAAGACATGGGATTACCAATAGTTTACACATTATTTCCCAAGTAGATATATAAGTGGAATCTTGATATATAAATCTGATTTCCTGAATCACATGCCTGGTACATGATATTCTATCAATTAAAAACATACAAGCAAACAGTGAATTACTTTCGCTTTGGTCATTAGCCTCTTTAGTCTATAGCTGTCCAATAAGCATTTAAAATGAGGTTATAACATTCAGCAGACACTAAAGGAGCAGTTTCCAGTGAACTCATGCTATCAGAGTTTATAAAATGAAAACAAAGATGGCGGTAAGGGAAGAGAAGCCAGAAGGGCAACAGTGGTCTTATGACTGATGTCACCCATGCTTCAAGCAGTTTCAAACTTCTGCCACCCTGGTAGGCAAAATCGGAAGGGGTGACAAACAACTATAATACCAGAAAAGAACAAGAGCCTGAGTCTGAGAAAAAAGTAAGGGGTGCAGGCGGATTTAGGCGGAGGCCACAGATGAAGCCCAAAGAGAACACAGATAATTTGACAGTTGTTTCCAATGAATATTCAAAGTAGGAAAGAAGTTAAACAAATTCAAGCTGTTTTCTCCTAATGGTATTTCACTGAAGCATATTATTTAGGAGAAGGTCTGTGGTTTACATTAAAGTTCTGGTGGTTGCTTAGCTCAGGTTGGAATCCCACCTGACGTTTTGGGGGCGCTTACTGTGAACCAAGCGCTGTGATGGTTATTTTACACATACCACCCCATTTCAGCCTCCCACATACTCTAGGAGATAGGCAGTCTTACCATCCCCATTTTCTGGTTAGGCAAATGGGGCTTAGAGAAGCTATTTCAAGTTTACATGTCACAGGCAAGTCATATAGCTAGTTTAAATATCTAAGGGAAAACGTTAGGGTCCTGTGTCCTTAAATCCAAAGCCCTTAAACCTCTCGGCTACTGAAACTGCAAGATTAGTGACATTTAAATATGTCTTTGAAATCCAAGTCCAAATTACATTTGCTAATTATCACCAGTTGATTCAATTACGCTACAAACTCCTACCTAAACAAATAGTTAAATGTGTATGGTGTGAGCAGGAGGATATTTAGTATTTTTTCCCACATTCATTTTCCCTAATGAAGACACTGAGAAGGGATGTTAGCCTTGACAAATGTCATATGAGCATATAAATATCTAAATACATGTCTACATGTTTTCAAACAAATGTATTAAATATATACACATACATCTAGAGTATTTACATACATGTAAATACTTTCAGATAAACGCATACATTTATATGTTAAAAAAATGTTTTACATCTTTTCTATCAGTTCGCAAATCAGTGAATAGATTTAATGCAAAACCAAATTTTAAAAATCCAACATAATTTTGAAAGAAATCATCAAAATGACTTAAAATTTCTTCTGGATAAATAAAGAGATTACTTGTCTTACTAGACATTAGAATATTATAAAGCTTAGATAATTAAAACCCTGCCATAAGATGGATCAATGGGAGGAAATAGCAAAGCAACAGCCACTGGTGTGCATATAATATGTGATTTAAAAATACCATCTACCGATGGAAAAGACCCAGATTATTTATTAAATACTACAGAGGAACTAGAATATTTGTGGAAGAAAACAAAGCTAATCTGTTGGATTTGTGAAGATATAAAGAGGTTAGGGAATTCAAAAACTACTAATACAGTAGCTCTGAAATATGGTCAAAACATTTTTAAAATAATCACAAAGACTATTAGCTGTAATCAAAGGTCATAACTCCATTCTTCTCTTTGTAACTAAACTCTCACTAGCGCACTTAATCTAGGATTCTGCATAAACCTCAGACTCACTTAACAGTGTTGTTTATACAAGAATTAAATTGTATTTTTAAGAATATTTTAAATTTTTAAGAACATTTTTAAAATACTAAGAATATTTTTAAGAATATAATATTTTTCACTTGCCATAGTCTTTAAGAATTGAATATGTAATGTACTTGGATATAATACATTAAATTTATTTCCTCTCACCCTCGTTCCCCCTACTTGTTAGAGAAGGACATCACTTTTGCTATTTTCTTAATGGAGATTGCTCAAGTTTAAAATTGAGATGTTAACCATGCTTTATGTATAGTTACCTTCCAGCGAGCACTTTGCAAGGCACCAAACGTCTGGTTGTGCCTGTCATTTCTGCTAAAGATACAACTCAAACAGAAGGTAAAGAATGCAAGCCTTCGGTTTGGTCTTATCGTCATAAAAGTTGGGTATAAGTCTAAGATATCACTGAGAGAGTTTTTATTACTGTGGGTCGAGTTTGCTGTCCTGTGGAGAAATACCTGTCAAGACACATTTGTCCTTCCCCGCTGAAACAGTGTTGACATGATTGCAACCGGGTATAGAGATTTCCTTGATTTCCTGGATTAGGGGGAAAACTGGGTTTGCCTAAGCCTTTATCCCTCCTTCTTCCCCTGAAGAAAGTCTTTTAAATAGGGCTGATAATTTTAATTGTGGTTTCTGTTATTGAGGATGTTTTATAAAACCATGTCTCTTTAACCCAAGTGACCATGTTTACCATTTTCTTTTCTGCTGGTTGGCATAATGGCAAATGGTGGTGGTGGTGGTGTTTGTTTTAATTTTGAAATGTTTCATATGCATGGAAAATATGAGAGAATTATATAATGAACACCTATATATCCACAATCTAATGGATCCTAGATTTTAAAATTGTTAATATTCTGCTTTTCTTACTATTGACATATTTTATATCATTTCTTCCAAACCTGTTAGTTTACATTGTTTTGTAAGGAAGAGCATTCCCTCCTTAGCTATAACTGTGTGGTTTTCCTGAAAGACAGGGTCTACTTGGAAAGGGAAGGTAAACGTTTGAATCTTCCCCTTAAACTGCCACCATTCAGAAGAAGGAGTTTGTGTGAAAGTCATTTCTAACAGTAGCAATAAGGAGATTTTTGTCGTTGTTGTTGTTTGCTTTTTTTAGAGCGTCATGTATTTTTTAGACATTACACTGTGTAAATCAATTGCAGTTATTCTTTTTGATGCTCAAGTGGTTCAGCTTTGGACAGTAGTAGCCTACCAGTTTTCTTTGGCTTGTTTATTTGTTTCCCATGGGGTGTGAGGCATGGATCTGCTGGGAAGAACTGCATTTACAGGGAGCAGGAAATCGGGCCCGTAGTTAAGGCGTGGAGGTAGACGGATATCAAACACAGTCACATTTACCAAACAGATGGTAAGGAGAGAAAGCTGAGATTAAACCAGAAGGGAAATATGCAGCTTTATTTTGACATGCCACTTTCTTTTCTAGATGTGAACTAGGATTTGTCATGAATACCTATAATTATTTTGTTCTGCTACCTGTTAAGTTGGGAAGAGCTTCCTCAAGCTCAACACTTTCATTCATATTTCCACCTTACACTGAGGAAAGAAGCATAAGCAATCTTACAAGCTTTTTGGTTTCTCAAAGTAAGATGCTTTGCAATGGAAAAATATCTCAAGACAATGTTAACTATTTTTCGATAAATTCCAATATCTTTTCTGAATTTATTGTCAAGTAAGTACTAATGAAAAATACAACTACAACTTCTGTTTCTCCCCAAAAATCTTATTTATGTTTGGTTTTAAGCCCTCTAAACAAGAATAATTTGTTTTTGATATTTAGGCAAGAGGAAATTAAACTATTTGGGTCATCTGACCCATCAATACTAGAGGAATGGATATTTTCAATGCAGAGAAATGAAACTCCTCTGCATAATTCAATTAAATTATGAGACTGAAATGTGAAACTAAATCCCATCATCTGAAAACAGAGCACTAAAATATTTCCAATCTTCAGAAAAATGTGAAATTGGGAGTACTATTTAATGCTCATTAAATTTCCTTTATCTGTGATTCTTCTTTTATCAGGCATAAGAGATGCTCCTGCTATAATGATAACCTACCACAATAAATAGCAATTTTTCAATTTATTAAAATGAGATTGGGATGAAGGACATCTATGAAGGAAGACCTCTGTGGGTAGAACTGAAGATGGCAAGGCTTGGTCCCTTATAACATTAACCATTAGTGGAAGACTATCTCCCCAGCAAAGTTTCAGGAGGTGTGTGTTTGCGCTTTGGAAGAGGCGGCATGCATTCATTATTAACAGCAATAGTAATAAAAAAAAAAGTGTCAACACATTGTATCACCACATTCTGTTCCTAACATTTATAAATAGTCTCTAAACTACAAATAATTTACCCTACATCAAATGAAACAAAACCAAACAAAAACAAAAATATATTTATATTTTATTTCTTGCCTTTTAAAATGCTTCCTACTTTAAAAAAAATATGTTTGTGTAGAAGGGTTTATTGCATAAGATGCCTTAAGACAGGTTCATGAATTTGCTGTTTCCCTTTTGAGAGAAACCCAAAAAAGGGAAAACGGAGAAAAAAATAAAGAAAGAGAGGAGACAGCAACCTGTTAAAGGTCTAGCAGAGGGCGCAGCCCTGTATCACTTAATTCATTAATACCCCCTTAAAGTTAGCCATTGTTTTTTTATTATAGCATGTCGGTTCCTCTAAGAACGCTAACAGTGAGAAATAAATTAATATGGCTTCAGATGCAGCAGATGACAGTGGGAGGCCAGGTTTAATTCACCTTATGAAGTCTTCCTGAATTGTGTCACCTGTAGAATTTGTACTTGACTTTTGGAAACATAAAATGTTCTTGCCACTGAGAACTAATTAAAAAATCTGGCCCTCTGTGACTGAGCTCATTTTGTTCAGGTTGACTGCATGTTCAAGTCTGACTTGAGATGCTCACCTAATGTATACTGTGACCAACTCTTTCAGTTGGATTAAAATAATTGCCTAGCTCAACACTCTCCTTACACATTCCATAAGAATGGCATTCAGGGCCCTCAACAGAGACAGAGATCGTTACCCAATCACCCTTCCATATTTTTAAGAAGCTTGAACTGCAAAAGTTAAAGGTGTCCTTTGGAATGAAACCAAAGCAATCCCAGGCTACCACTAGCAGACAAAAAGAGGAGTATGCACTTTGCAGCAGGGAGCAACATGGATGAATCTTACAGACATTAGGTTAAGTGAAAGAAGCCAGACACAAACAGTGGATACTTATGATTCTATTTACATGAAGTTCAAGAACAGAGCATTTTAAACTTAGATGATAGAAACCAGAATATTGGTTACCTCTGGTAAATAGGTATTGAGAGAGAAGGTGTGTTAGGGTACCTTCTAGAATGGCAGAAGTTGCCCCATATCTTGATCTAGAATCTGCCTTGGGTATAGATCTATGAAAATTCATTGAATTGTACCCTTTGTGCATTTGAAAATTACACCCCAATGAAAACTACCAAAAAAATTGGACAAAACGTACCCAATTTTAAACTCATTACAAACACAAGAAGGCCTGATTTTTCAATAGAGACCCCAAAGATTTTCATCTTCACAATGCTGCCATTAGACTATCAGACTATTGTAAGTGGTATGAGCTCTAGATTGTGGATCTAACTTACTTTCTCTGCTATATAAACCCAGCAAAGGCATCAAGGCCCCAGCCTCCAGGCAGATGGAGCACACTCAATCCCTGTGTCTCACTATATCATTGGGGTTTCAAGCAGAGAAGTAAGGAAACCAAGTCTTCCATGAAAGCCATGGCCACAGGCCTGACGGCCTCAGGAATTCACTCTTGAAATCAATATTTTGGGAGCCAGATGCTATCACAGGCACAGGACATACACAGATGAACAACTAACACAAAATCCTGCTGCCCTAGACATTCAGGGATCAGGGAAGAGAAGAAGACAAGCAATTTAAACATAAATGCCCAAAAAACTCTCAGCTAGTGGTAAGTGAAGGAATGAGGAGGGGGCCTTCTAGATGGAGCGGTCAGAGAAGGCCTCTCCAAAGATGTGACATTTGATCAGTGACCTAAATGATGAGGTGGAGTCAGTCATGCAGAAAGGAAAACTGTAAACTAGGTGGATTGAGAGCAGCAAGTCCAAGTCCTGAGGACAGAAAAAGCTTGATGTGTTTGATAAATACAAATAAGGCCAGGGAATGAGTGGGGAATTCGTAGGGAAAAAAAAAAAAAAAAACCAACCACAAAAAAGGAGGCTATTTGGAGTCTATGAATTGGATTCTGAACACAACGGTAAGCTATCAGAAGGTTTTAAGGGAAGGGCTAATGCAGATGGAGAGAAGTTAAACGTGAGATATTTCTGGGGGTAGACCTGGTTAGCTCTTGACTGATTAAATGGTGAAGAAGGGGGAAAGGAGGAAGTTAAGATAAATGTTTGAGGGCTAGAGCAAGCAATGCTGGTAGTGATAACAACGCCATTCTCCAAAATAAAGGAGTTTTGAAGAATTAACAAATTAGAGGGAAACACATGTTCATTTTGGAAAGACTGCATTGGAACTATCTTTCAGCTGTCTCTCCAATGACCATATTTGACTTCGACAGATGAAACAGTAGGACCTGAAGGAGCTCAAAGTCATCACCCAGTTAGAAAAACCACCTCAAGTTTATGTCTAAAAATGGAGGGCCAGTTGTATTTTTCTTTGAATAATGAGGACAGAATTTTGAAAATCGGCAGGGATATTTCTAATATCAACCTGCTGAATTCCTAAGACTGGAACCTCTAGAAGGAATGATTGAGAAGGCAATATACTCAGCCAGGCAATTGTTTCATCGTCTGTGGCAAAACATTTCCAACTATTTGAAGAATGGAGGAGTAAAAGTTTTTGGTTTTTCAAAACCTACACCTAGTAATGGGGCTGCAAACAGCATTATAATCCACTGTTGGTGGAGATGCCTGTCAAACAGTAATACAAATTTAAATAAATTGAAATTTAAATGTGTCAGTCCTTTGGTAAAGTATTATCACTTCTACTGATTTTTCTAAAATATTTATACCAGTACACAAAAAATACTTATTTTAGCATAGATTTGGAAAGAATTCCACTACATGCAATGACAAGACAGTGAATAAGTTATGGTTTCTTACATATAATGGAATAGTACATAGCCATTAAAAATAAATAGCTATATGTACAGACACTATATATATATATACATATATATATAGTACATGGGTAAGTGAAAATGCTAGGTAGAGCAAATACAGTGTAATTCCAAGTTGAGTAAAAAAAAAATCTAGAAAAATGATCAAGCTGTAGCTATTTTTTCCATGATTAAGGTATTTCCATAATGTTTAGATTTTGCAATAACCATTTATTACTTTTGTAATGGAAAAGAACCATAAAAATACTATAGTCAAAGCTGTCCAATGAAGAAATCATGGAAAGCAGAGTACCCAAAACTTAACTTTTCAGTGTTATGTTGAAGTCAAAAAGTCCTAAGACCCAATATAGTTTTGAGGACAATGTGGAATCTGCTAAAAAGCAAAGAAAAAAAAAGTAAGATTTTTGAGTATATGTTTAAAACTAGATTGAGAAGAGATGTAGACAGTCTATGCTTAACGCCTCAGCAACACCATTTTCTTCTTCCTGATATAATTTCCTCTGACCAGACTGTTGTGCTAGCTGTGACATACAGGGGTCAGAATTTTCTCAAATATTCAATGGCTTTCAAGAGAAGCCCATTTAGTTTTCTGGTTTTAATTATTTTATATAAGATTGTAAAGATGGATCAGAGAAAAGTTATATAATTTCACATGAAAGGCTCACATCATTAAAATTATTTGGAAGGGAAGAATGTACCACTGAAATGTTAATTCTCCCAAAGTTAATTTATACATCTCATGCAATTCCAGTTTCTCAAAAGAGCTTCTTTTAACTAAATTTCTTTTGGAAGAGTAGACGCCTGTGAATATTAGAGTTAATTATGAAAAAGAGTAGTGAAGGAGGACCCACTTTTCCAGATAATAAAGCATATAAAGCCATTATATTCAAACAAGTATTTTCTTGACTTTGAGAACAGAGAGATAACTGGAATTGAATAGAAAGTGAGGAAATAAATCTGATAGACGAAATATCCCAGTATATTTTATTTCACTGTGAAATATGTGTTTTAAGTTAATAAGTGGTACTGTCAATAACCGGTTACTCATCTGAAAAAAAGAAAGGTGGATCCCTACCTCACCACATACACAAAAATAAACTTCAGATGGATTGAAGACTTAGATGTAAAACAGAAAATAATAACATGCTTGGAGAAAATTAGCATACATATTAAGTAAGGGTTGGGGAGATATATAACAAAGATGGGGGGAACTACAAACTGTAAAAGACATATTTGACTTCATAAAATTAAAATATACTTCTATTGAAAAAAAAAAAGACAAGTTCTTGAATGCATATGTTAAAAGATAGAAGAGGGTTGGTAAAGTGTCTTCCAGACTGAGAAGAGGCTTTGAGTCTGAAAAACAAACCAAGACACTCCATATGTTTACAGAGTTTTATTCAGAGTAACTTACAGCTGGGGGGTGCCGAGGGTTGAGGGGGGAAGGTAAGGACTGACAATGGCTTGCAACTATTCACCACCCTTGGCTGAACCTTAACCCACAGCTTTTATAGAGGGAGGGAATCATTGTGGTGAGGGCAAAAGGTAGTTACCTAAAGCTGCGCCATGTTTGTGTCGGTCATTTCAATTTGTTATCTAAGTGGCACCTCCTGTGTGCACAGAAGGTGACACTTAAGTGAAGATCATATTCCCACATTCCAGTCAGGGTATACATTAACCTTCAAGGGGCCTGAAACACGTAACCCTATGGAAGGTCATTTCATGGGCATGAACAAGATGAAGGTCCAAAGATGAAGTCAGTGTTGCCAACACTCCTATGGTAGATAAAAGATAATCTGTTTCAAGTTAATATTTTTTAAATGACCAAGCCCAATTAGACAACAGGCAAAAGATATAAATAGATAATTCAAACAAGAGTTAATCCAAATTCTCAACGAATACATGAGAAATGTTTAATATCTAAGCTAAAAATCCAATAAGCCACTAGTTGGCTAATATTGAAGAGTAGTAGCATGTACTTCTCAAGAAATATATTGTAACAGGTAGACATGTAAAGCATAGTTAGTGAAAAATGATAAAATAAATGATGAGTATCCATGATAAGAACAGCATGATATATAATGCAATGCTATACTATAATCTCCATATATAATTTATATATATGTGTGTATATATACTATATATGTGTGTGTACATGTGTGTGCATGTGTGTGTGTGTGTGTGTGTGTGTGTGTATACACACCAGACAGTCATGAGGTGGTCACCAAAATATTAGTTGCGGTTATCTCCAAACAGTGGGATTTCAGATACATTTAGCATTCTCCCTATACTTTTTGAATAATATGGGTTTTTTTTTTACAATTTGTATAATGCTAAATCATTAATTAAATTTGTGACAAGAAAATTCTTAGAAAATCCCAAACCCATCCAAATACACACTTCTTTTAAACGTTTCTTCCCTGCTTTCATTTCTAGTTCACATTTGGTTGGCTTGCCTTCATTTTAATGGTGGAGGTGGAGGGAGACATTGGAAATGAGAAAACATGCTCACCAAGGAACAAGGATAAATGGATGTCCCCAAATGAGAGTCAGGCAGAATGACATAAGACAGCACTAGAAGCTTCCATTTCATCCCTTCTCATTCTTACTGGAGGAACCTTTGACATTTGGAGAAACAGAAGCGTACAGTCATTTTTGTGCTTCTCTCTTTCCAGGGTCTTACACAAGTGCCAGAATATTTATATATACCATCGACAACAATAACAGCTCCTGCCTTCCTCCTACCCTGCCTTCCCTTCCCTCACTTTGATTTCAGGAGAAGATAACTGAATGTAGGGACAAGGGAATCTTTTTGTCATTTTATTGAAGATCCATCTTCTTCATTGTATTTTAGATTTATGGGGGCCCCACTATACCCCAGTATCATTGGCGAGCTGAAGTCTGATCTGACACCATCTCTATGACTTGCTTCGTTGCTCATAAAGCCTAGTTGTCATTAGGCACAATGTGGGCTACAATGTAAGCCTGTGTTGCTAATAGCAAGTGGGATGGACAGCCTGAGAGACAAGAAGTGCTCTTTATTCCCATTTACATTACCGGAAAAATAGACATACATAGAACCAATGCCATGTTAAGTTTTTTAAGGCCATAAAAGTGTTTTGAATTCCTAGACATCCTACGAGTTTCAGTTTTATAAAATGTGCCATCTATTTTCTTTCTTTTCCCTCAAGTCATTTAGCATTACACATTTAGCCTGGCTCTTTCCCTTGTCTAGAGGCCAGGGAGGGTTCCCAGCATATGCTTATGCAAGAAGAGGGATATTTGCCTTCTTTCCAACCTTGCCCCCGCAGTCTTGTCATGCAAAGCTGAGAAGCAGAAACACTATACAGATCCTCCAGAACCTCCTGTGTGCAAATTGCAAAGGATTTTGGAGTTCTGAGGAGTGCAAGGAGACAGAAAACCAGGAAGCATGTCCCTTCCCAAGCCCAGTGTTCCCAAGGGCAAATCCCCCTGGTCTCCATGGATACCCTTCACTATACCCTAAATGTCACCACTGGCCTCTCTCACCATTGCTGCACAGAAATGAAGCCCACAGCTACAACAGCCAGGACCGTGCTCAGGCATAGACCCAACAGGCACCTGGTAAGCCAGGAGACTACCAAAATGTGTCTTAGTTTTGTACAAATTTATTGCTTGCCCACCGCATACAAGGCTCTTTACTGGGGGGTAAACTGATAAATCAGCCAAAGTTCCTGACCAGGAGAGGATGATGATTCTCTATCATCAGTATAGTCTGAGAAATAATAAAACAAAAATATGTGATAATTACTATGACAGAGGCATCATCAGGGTTGAATGGAATATAGGAAAGGGGTAATTTAGTTATTCTTCCCAGGATAAGAAGTTGAGGAAAAGGAGAGAACTTTGGAGAGAGGTAACACTGAAGCCAAGTTTTAAGATGCAGGAGTTCAAGTAGCAGAAAAATAGAGCAAAAGGGGGTCTGTATGACCCACAAGAACATCACACGCAGAGAGATAAGCAACCTGCCAGGGCATGAAGCCACCCGTTGAGAAGTTCTGTGTCACAAACATGGAGGGCAAACATGGCAAGTTCTTGGGATGGTAGACAAGCTCCAGGTTGTGACAAGGTCTTCTCACCTTGTTAGAAAGTCATCATAGCTTCTTATGAAAGGAACAGACATAATTAGATTTTAAGAAATAAAGGCACAGCCACAATTGGGGACACTCAATCAGAATAACAATTGGGGTGAGGTGCTGAGTTGTTGGTGGCTAATGGGAGTCAGAGAAAATGATTTTGGAGACAGCAGAATTCCATTAGGTGGAAATGATGGAAGCTTGAATCAAACCTGGGTGAAAATGATAGGAAGGTGGGGAAAATATATGTAAACAGAATTGGTTGAACTTGGCAACTGACTAAAGGTAAAAAGGGAGCGGAGGGAGAAAGCAGTTTTATTCCCCTTGTTGGATTGCCAGTGTTTGAAAAACACTGTAATGATGATTTCTCCAGCTCATCACACACAACAAGGTTTATGTTTTATCTATCTTGGGGACTTGGCAGACTTTATACTATTACACATTAATCTTGATGATTCAGTCATGAACTCTCACTCATTTTCATTGATGCAGACAATTTTTAAAACTTTTGGCACTTTGCATCACAATTCATATGACTTTTTTTTTTAAGATTTTATTTATTTATTAGTTAGAGAGAGAGAGAGCGAGCACAGGCAGACAGAGAGGCAGGCAGAGGCAGAGGGAGAAGCAGGCTCCCTGCCGAGCAAGGAGCCTGATGTGGGACTTGATCCCAGGACGCTGGGACCATGACCTGAGCCGAAGGCAGCCGCTTAACCAACTGAGCCACCCAGGCGTCCCTCATATGACTATTTTATGGAAAACTGTACCTTTGTGGGAAAATGGCAAGTCCGATAGTCACAACAATACAGAATTCCCAAGAAGGAGATCTCCAAGAAGTAGTACACGTTCCGAGGACCGCATGAGATGCAGTGTCAAGATTCAGATACCCATACAGAAGTAAGACATAAGCTTCACTATCAATGTCAAGATAAACACAACAGGTATAGGACCAGAATACCATCAGTCAAATAAACGTAGAGCACTGACAACTAAAATCCTTCCCCTAACAGCAACTTATCAAAAGGGGGAAAGAACCCAATCATGCCCGAAATCAAACATCAACCAGACTTTGTTTCCCCATTCCTATGTGCTTCATAGTAAAAAGACGCGAGATGGGACTGTATACAAATAAAAATAACGACCAGAGATTCCTAGCAGAAGAGCAGCATTAGGTCACAGGCACTTATATTTCCGGTAAAACCAACTATGTTCTATTAGAAGATGCATAAATTCTTCCTATGTAAGGTCACAGTAGTTCCACTCTCATTTTCATCTGATGCCTTGCTCCCACTTACCATTTTGATTATTTGGGGCTTTTCTTGGGTAAATTAGGTAAATGAGTTGCAGTGGGTAGTGCTAGGTAGTGCTTAAGATTAGCCTTTTTATGCCTTGGATCAGGCAGCCTCTGGACCACTGCCTACTGTTCTCATCGTGCTAAACCAAGGAGAACAGACCCACGTACAATCCCAGCTCTGCCACCTCACACATTTGTGACCTTCAGCAAAGTCGTTCAATCTCTTTGTCCCTCAACTTCTCCACCTGTAAAGAGGGATAGTGACAATCCCTAACTGCAGAGTTGTTATGAAGATAAGATGAGTTGATACATGTGAAACACTCTGACCAGGGTCTGAACACATTAAGCCACAAACAATCCCTGTTGCTCTTAGGGCCGAGACTGGTGCTGCTTGTTTATTCTGTTCTTTTCTCTCCAGTGTGGGCAATTATATCAGGTACATTTAAATGCAAAATAGGGTTTTATTGATTTGGAATAATTAAAGAATAAATTATTAACAATTATTTTTCAAGGAGATAACCCCTCCCCCGATGTTTACCTCCATCTGTTGGTATCTGGTTTCTCTCTGCCTGCACCTTGACCCCTGCCCTCGGAGGAGACAAAGTCAATATGCAGGGAAGCACGGTAAAGCACCCTCCATAAGGGAAAACGCGAAGTTCTGATTGGCATGAGGGTTTTGGAAATCCGTGGGGCGCCGCAGATCTAGGGCCCCGAGTACCTGGACCATCTTCTAGGCGCTACAGGCCTAACCGGGGAGTGGGAGGGCTGGGCTGGCACGTGAATGGACTAGAGCAGAACCAGAGGTGACCTGGATGGAAAAGCATGGCCACCCGGAGAGCTTCTTGTGGCCTGCATCTCCTCCCTATCCCTATTCCATTCCAGTTTCTCTCAATTTCCCATTAACTTCATTATTTCGCATTGTAATTATTCAAAGTGTTTATAGAAAGGAAACATCCTTAAAACATATGGAAAAGAATGAGATTTTGGCTTCTGTACCTGAGAAACTAGTGTCCTTCCCCAACTGTTTAAAAAGAATAGTCTTTCTAAAATGAAAATTCTGAAACAAGGGAAAACTACACTAGCCATGTTGACATATCACAACGGCAGAAAGGAATAATAATTCTTTGGGTGTAGATTTCACATTTTTGTTTTACAGTTCCCCAAACCCATTCACTTGCAAAGTACAGTGACAGAAACTTTTTATAAGCCACTATTTGATTTTGTACAGGTTCTATTTCTTTCACCCAGAGCTCCCTGGAGTTTTATGACAGGAAAATGAAGATGATGTTGGTCCTCAGAAGAATTACAAAGTTCTGAGGCAGCAGGAGCAGGGCCTGAGCTCATGCCTGAGATGTAGGTGTTCGGAGTTCCAATTCCATCCTTCCGAGGCTTGCTGAGTGCCCGTGGGCAAGTCACTTAACCTCCCTTCGCCTCTCTTCCCTCACTACTGAGGTGAGGATATTAATGTTCCGTTCCCTCACGGGGTGGTAAGTAGATTAAGTAATTAGAAAGCTAGAGCCCATTCCTATGTAATGCTTTAGGAGATGAGAGTTCAACCAAATGATTCTGAAGTATGTTAGAAAACAAAAACAACAAAGAAAACAGAGTGAGAGCTATACAGAATAGAAACGGAGTTCTCAGTACAAGAGATTACTGCCGACTACCTCTTCCTTGTACCTAAGCAGGAAACAAATCATTTCGAGACACATTACATTCAAGTAGAAGTCCTACTCTTCTCTCTCTCTACCTCCCTCTCTTTGTCTCACACACACACACACACACACACACAGATACCCTTCCCTCGTTCCCTCATTTATTTCTCTTTTAAAGTACTTCACTTACAAAGTCCCAAAATGGGAACCTTCAAATAAAATCATCAGCCTTAAAACAATGCTTGAAATAATTAGGTTACGATTCTGAAGCTCGGTTAAGCGCCTGCAGTTCTATAACTATCTGCGAATTCCATGCATGGACCTATTAAACATAGCAGGCACCAATGTTGCTGGCTGTCAAGAAGCAAAATGAAAAATAGTTTTAATAGCTGCTCTTTGACCTGTTTTATATTTTATGTCAATTATAACAGCACACAACCATGCATAATTATGAAGCATAGATGCATTAAAATGTACACATAATTTGTGTTCTTATGGCAACCATTGCATTAGGCTCTAGAAAACAAACCTATTGTTACAAGTCATTTGCACATTAATATATTAGTATTAAATATCGAAGACAGATTTGTCTATCCATCTGTTTGGAATCATTGTAAGTAAATATATCTTTTTGGAGGGGTGGACAAAATCTCTCCATAAATGCACTCTAGGTGCCATCTGCAACATATATTATAATACAGAGTTTAGCACCATCGTGCATAGCAACTCCAGCAAAGACAGTGCCATGTGATTGTCATTTGAATGTCATTTTTAAAAAATGATCTGGTATATGGACAGAAGGAGGAAATTTTTTTCTGGCACTGCCATAAAAATTCCTTCATTTGACTATCCCGTGGTTTTTGGATTTCTTTCTGAGACGCTTACATTCTTCCAAGGATAAGAGGAAAATAATTATTTTAATGCTGGGTGAATGAAGAAAAAAAAAAAAACCTACCTTTTCTCTATAGCAAAAATCATTAAAATGTCAGGGAAAATTTGCTTTGAAATATCTGATGCATCCTAACGGAGGCCCTGAGAGGCAAATGACCTAACCGGAAAATGACCTTTCCCCACTGCAGATGGAAGAAACCAGGGATTTTTCAAAAACAGTTACATAACTCCCATTATAACTTTTCAGCATTCCCACGATTTTACGGATGTATAGTGAGTCTCAGGAGGGCCACGCCAAATATGAAACAGAAATCAGATTTCCTGATGCTTAGTTTCTCCATTTAATACACTGATGCTCATAAATTTGGAGGAAGCACCTCTACTACCCTATCAGTTTTAACCCTATTTCCCTAACTCTGAGTGATTGCTTTAGCTGGCCACCCCACCTTCCCTTCTTTCAAAGTTAGGTCTGGACTGGAGAAGGAAAAATCAAAGAACTGGGTTGGAAGACGGGAGAGTAACTGTTTCCCCTAAGTCCTGACTAAAACAAACAACTATTTGAATTTCTATTGAATTCATGTTAAGGGATCACGTTTTCATATGGGGAACCAGGGAGAACCAGAACAATTTTGTTTTATTTTATTTTTTTAAAAGATTTTATTTATTTATTTGACAGACAGGGATCACAAGTAGGCAGAGAGGCAGGCAGAGAGAGAGGGGGGAAGCAGGCTCCCCGCTGAGCAGAGCCTGATGCTGGGCTCAATCCCAGGACCCTGAGATCATGACCTGAGCCCCTGAGCCCCTGAACCGAAGGCAGAGGCTTAACCCACTGAGCCACCCAGGCGCTCCACTAGAACAATTTTAAACACACATTTTTCTGAAGTTTCATCAGAGGTGTTTCACTTCTAAGTGTTCTGTTTCTTTTGTTAGATATCAGTAAGGATAGATGTTAAGAATTTTTACTCCATTTCCACATAACTGGACTTTGAGTTCTGGAGCCTTTCTAGGGTGATTGCGATCTACAGTGACTACTTATTCATCCACATGCTGAGCAGTTTATGGAAGTTACATCCATCCCCAAGGTATCACCCAGATGGTTTTTAAGCTTTAATTTGTTTCAACTAGGAGAATTCCTGATTTTCTCTAGGATCTTGAAAATATTAGTCTCTCAATGTAATAGTATTGTCTATGAAGAATCACATAAAATTTAAAATGTCTAAAAGGGATTTGGAAATATCTGGCTTCTCTGGACTTTTTTTTTTTTAACTTGTGACACTATCAAAAGAAAAACTGCTCTGTAGCAAGAGCTGGTTTCTGTTAGTGAAGATTAACCAGATAAAAGAAGAACACTTTCTGAGGGACAGAGTCACTGACATAAGGGACACGGAAACAAAGGGAGAGTGAGGAGAGCGCTGGAGATAGAAAACAAGAGGGAAGCTAGCAGTTGAAGAGCAGGGCAAAATGAGGACGCTTCTAGAGAAGCCCGATTCTGGGTTTCCAGAAAGAGCTGCCAACTTTCAAACAGTGGATACACAAACACATTGGAATGCATGTTTCTGACTCAGAACACTGAAAACGTCTCCAGTGGGTTCTGGAGCATGTCACGGGGTTACCCACGAGGCTGAGTGTTTTATGGGGCCCGACTCTGAGTCCCAGAAGGCACTGCGGAGGGGCTAGAGATGAAGAAAGGAAGGCGATCAACTGACCAGAAAAACGAAAGATGAAGGCCAAACTGAAGAGAAAGACGTGCTCTCTTTTTGGAATGTTAAGCTCCTTTAATTTAAAATCATATGCTTTTCAAATTTTTAAATGTTGAAAGATCACCAGTTGTTTTTAAAAATGGAAAGATGGTTAGTTCTTTATGGGGCAAATTACTGAATATTTTCTTCAGGATGAAAATAATACAGTCAGTTCTAGATTGTTCACTCATTGTTCTTAGCACAATTTCCTCAGATCCATTTTCCCAGCATCTAATTCACATTTGTTTAACCTACAAAACATTTGACAACAATCTCTTGTGATTTGCTCCCCGCTATCTACTAAGTGTTTCAGCTTCTCACAAATTATTATCATTGATTTATTGTACCCATTTAAATTCTTACAGAGGTGGGGTTTTTGCGTTCTATTATGCCTGTGCATGTCATGTGCTAACTTCCACTTCCAAGGAGGCTTCATTTTTCTACACTTAATTATCCAACCCAACTAAAATTAACTTTTCAAAATAGTGTTCTTTTACATACCAGTTACAAAACTGGCTGCAAAGAAAACTATATATTTTGATGGATAATATTTCAGGCTACACTGCTTACATTGATGGAATCTCTTTACAATTATATTTAAGAATCTGAGATTTTCTCCATTTTGTCTTCCTTGCATGACTCCTCAATCCTTAATGAACATCCACCTGTTGTAGTCCAAGCCATCCTCTCTACCTTTACGCTTCACAAGAAATGGGACAAAGCAACTTCAGTTGAAATACAAATCCCTTGCTTATCACAAATGCCAATCCAAATATTGCTTTATTAATCTCTGCTTGATTTCCTTTGCATTCTAAGGAGCTTCTTTAATGAAGAAGTTCTGTTTAAAAATTTATTAATTGCCGTATCTATGGAGAAACCACCAATTTGACATATCCCTTCAATATACCAGCCCAGGGCTCACAAGTGGTATTTACACATTTGGCAGAATTTACCATCTGCTTCCCGTTTGATCTTATAAGGAAGTCAACACTAATGACAACGGTCCTAGGTTCTGCACTTGGGGACATTGGCAGTTGGCACCGTTGTATATGCCTGGTGCTAACCTTTAGGTTGGGACTGTGAGCCACTGTCAAAAGGACAGGACCAGAGGTCAAGCAGATAGCATACAGTAGCACTTCCCAGTACTTCAAGCTGGGAGGTAAGAGACAGGTACAACATTATAGTACATATCCTAATTTAATTAAAGAATAACTATAATACAGCAACAAGTAAGATTTGCGCAAGAGATTTTCTTTATTCTTTAAGTTTTACATGAAGCCCCCAGGGGCTCTTTTATTTGGCAAAGAAAAACTTTTGTAAAACTTGAAATTTGATCTTCAAATTATTTTAAACTTGATCTTAGAAGCAGTGCATGCATTAGTATATAGATTGTGTCAGCAATTTCTTATGTGTTTTAAAGTTTCCATGATGGAAGTCAGGCTGCACCTGGCAAGTCTGCAGTTAGAACTAATCTCTACACGCAACAAGGGGCTCTAACTCATGACCCGAAAGATCAAGAGTCACAAGCTCTTCTGACTGAGCTATCGAGGTGCCCCAGAGCTGGTATATTTTCAATGACATTCCTTCCTGTCCTAAGAGTGTAAAGACTGAGATTATTCTTTGAGGGAAATCTATCTAGTCCTCAAGTGGAAACGTCCTGGAGTGTGTAGGAGTTTTAGCTTTCAAAGATACCATAACCAAAAACATTTATTGACTGCCACTCAAGCGTCAAAACTGTTTCGAGTGAAAATATTACCCCACCAGGGTGCATGGGTGGCTCAGTCATTAAGCGTCCACCTTTGGCTCAGGTCATGATCCCAGGGTCCTGGGATCAAGTCCCACATTGGACTCCCCGCTCAGTGGAGGGCCTTCTCCCTCTCCCTCTGCCTGCTGCTCTGCCTACTTGTGCTCTCTATCACTCTGTCAAATAAATAGATAAAATATTTAAAATATGTATATTAACCTACTAAAAAAGTTATTGAACTTTCTACGGACAAAGCATTCCACTTAGTTGCCTGTCTCGAAGAAGAAAAAGAGAGATTGAAATGGGTTTAAGAAAAGGCTCTCTGGTTATGGGTTTTGTGGTCTTACAAAGGTTGAACTTCCCGGGGATTGGGATAAGAATAACATGGCCCTCATTAGACAGTGATATGCAGAAGAGGCAAAGAAAATGACACCAAACCTCTGTATCTGGGGACCACCAAAGGGTGGGGAAAACAGAGAAGGCCTTGTCTTACACACATGCTAGAAATCAGGCTACTAAAACTACACATGCTGATAACATTCAATGAATCCAGTATAAGTAAATATTTGTTATGGGGCCTACTTGGTAAGAATGAAAAGGACTCATTCATTTCATTTTGGACCCTCCCTTGCATGGAAACAGAACACCAAACTGATAAAAACTCCACGTTTGGTCCTAGACCAGCGGACTGCTCCAGGAAAAAATCGCACCAGCTATCGTCAGTCAGACCAAATGGGAGCCCACGGGTCGCAGAGGAGGAGGATCCAAGCCTTGCCGGCGATCCGGAGCTGCCGCGACAGGCGACAGGCAGCAAGAAGGGGTTTCCTTCTTTAACTTGGTGGCCGGCCTGTGAGTCCCTTCCCCTAATCCATACTGTTCGATTGTCAAGAAAGCTTGTAAACAGGAGCCTCCATCAGTTACCTCAGAGTGGTTTGAACAAACTAACATCATAACAAGAGTGTTTATGGAAAAATGCTTAAGCAGTGAAGCAGAAAGGGCTTAGCACTGATCAGACCTCTCTTCCACCTTTATTCTTCACTGTTCACATTGAAATGCAAATATCAGCGCAGGGTTTCCACCGGCGTGCCACTCACAAATTGAAAAGCAGTTTTTATCTATGCAAATGTAAGCATGGTAATTGAAGTTAATCAATCAATGCTAGCTTTCACTAAAACCTTGAACATGATTGAATAAAGTAATTATCATTCAGCAGAAAATGATGAAGTTGTAGACAGCATGAACCTTATTAAAGGAGGATTTTGAGTCACAATGGCTTAATTTAGCTAACAGCCCAGCCTCAGCCCAAGCGACAGACTACTCTTGCTGCCTAGAATTGTTTTATGATTGAAAAACAACAACAACAACAATCACGAGGGTGGGGGGAGGTGCAGGTGAGGGGAAAGTCGGGAGGTTTTAGTATTATTTTTATAGGGCTGGATGACTGAAAAGTACTTGTCGCATGAGGAAAGAGAAGCCATAATTCACATTTTAAAAAAAAACAAAAACCAAACTGAAGTCTAAACAGATAAGTGACTAAAGATTATCACGACATTTTTGACACGGCCAACAGCAACAACAGGTTCCCCGGGCTATAGGAAATAAAGTGAGCATCTCCAAAGTGTTTGCAACAATAACCTATTACGATATTGCAAATACAGTGTTAAACTCCCGAAAGTTTGACTTCAAACATGATTTGTGTTTTGTATTGATTTACAGCAGTTTCAGGAACAGAACATATGCCACACGTTGTACAGCCTTTCAGATACTTCATTTTTCTGGACTGCCGTGTATTCAACCGCCTGCCTTGCTTTACGAGGACAGTCTACCAGAAAGCGTTCTAATATTCATCCCAAGGTCCTTTTCTCCCAGTTTCTTTACACTCTTATCTCTTCTCACTTATGATTTTAATGTTTCTAAGGCTTTAAAAACCAAGGTATTCTATTTAAGCCAGAGTTGAATACTATTGTTGAAAAAAATCATTTCAGGTAGCGTAAGGGAAATAATCCGTCTCTGGAAAATGTAATCAACAGTTAGCGTTCAACATGATGTAAACTGATTATGGAAAGAGGCTCCATTTAGCTTTTTCCAATGTATTTTTGAAAAACAAGGTTAACTAGCAATATTTAGATGAGAGTAGCCCAGCAGGATATGGGGACTCTTAAGAACCTACAGTAATTCTATTGGATTCAATTAGATTGAAAAAATTAAAGGTCTGTAATCCCACTAATATTATTGTACACCCTTAGGGAAGTCACTCCCTCCCCCAAGTCCGTTCTGGTTGATGTATTCTGCATTTAGCTTATTTTGAACAACACTCTGTCTGATTAAACCGACATTCCCAATTGGGTAGCAAAAAAAAAAAAAAAAAATATATATATATATATATATATCTATCTTTTGATTTATTTATTATTTTGGAATACGTAGCATGAGTCATTTTCCTCCAATGTATGCTTTCCACATGCCTACATTTTCTAAAGCATCGGGAAGGTGATCTACCATCACCTGTCTCATTAATATATAAGTAGGTGAGGGGCACCTGGGTGGCTCAGTGGGTTAAAGCCTCTGCTTTCTGCTCAGGTCATGATCCCAGGTTCCTGGGATTTGAGCCCTGCATCAGGCTCTCTGCTCAGCAGGAAGCCTGCTTCCCTTCCTCCTCTTTCTCTGCCTGCCTCTCTGCCTACTTGTGATCTCTGTCTAATAAATAAACAAAATCTTAAAATATATATATATATATATGTAGGTGAAACAAAAATACATTCCTAAGTTTGAACAAGTATTGATCGGATGGATGGTAGTAACAGTTACGGGGTTTTTCCTGCACATGTCTCCTCTGAATGAGTCCTGTCCCCTCTGAATGTCCTGTTCTCCTGCTATTTAAGTAAAAGTGTTTTCTTATTTATTATCTTCTATTCCATCCACAAAGCATTTAAGTATCAAAGCTGCTTGGCAAAGCGACATGAGCGAGCTATATGAAAGTAGCTCTACAGAACCAAGATGTCCTTTTGATTTAGGTGGTAATGTACATTAAAAACATGTTATTGGGGACGCCTGGGTGGCTCAGTTGGTTAAGCGACTGCCTTCGGCTCGGGTCATGATCCCAGCGTCCTGGGATCGAGTCCCACATCGGGCTCCTTGCTCGGCAGGGAGCCTGCTTCTCCCTCTGCCTCTGCCTGCCTCTCTGTCTGCCTGTGCTCGCTCTCTCTCTCTCTAACTAATAAATAAATAAAATCTTAAAAAAAAAAAAAAAAACATGTTATTGACTCTTTAGCCTAGGTGTCCTAACAGCAAGAGATTAGTCATTTCTTTTTTGTTTGCTTAAGATTTTATTTATTTATTTGACAGAGAGAGAAAGATATCACAAGTAGACAGAGAGGCAGGCAGAGAGAGAGGGGCTGAGCAGAAAGCCCAACACGGGGCTCGATCCCAGGACCCTGAGACCATGACCGGAGCCAAAGGTTGAGGCTTAACCCACTGAGCCACCCACGCACCCTGAAATTAATCATTTCTGACACTTTTTGGTTATTTTGCACTGTAGGACCAACCTGGGACGTATGTTAATATGTCTCATTTTCTTCTTTTTGCTCAGGGGTGAAGCTAACAGTAGCAAGGAAGTCCACGGGATGGGGGTATGGCTATCTTTATTTTTGACACTTCATGTTCTGCAATGGCCTCAAGCTGATATACTTTGGATGAAAACCAAACCGAAACAAACAAACAAACAAACAAAAAAACTCCTAAGGAACCGTGCAAATTAATTGCCAATATATTCAGGAGAGATCCAAAGTAAAGTGTTTTTTTTAAACCCTTAGTACACATACAGAGTAATAAAAGCATCTATATAAGAAGAGTAAACAATCTACCACCATATAATATATATATTTCAGGGGATCTGACTTCCGAGAAAATGATTTCTCTATTTCTGGAGAAAGAGGATATGTTCCCCAGGGGAACATTTCCAAACAGTCCTATCTGTGTGCGTGGGAATGTGTGTACTTTTTTCCCCCTAACTGACCAGTTCTAGGTCCTGTTCCCGGTTTGGCTGCCTGCACCATCTGCAGAACTGTAGAGGACCAAGTAAGTGGATGGCGAAGAAGCTGTGTATTATGATCACAGCCGCCGTTTTTCTAACTGCTCAAAGGACGGAGAGCATACAAAGTTTTGTTACAAGTAAGAGTCTCCCCCTTCCCACCTTGCAAACTCAGAAGAAGCCTTGAAAGCCCAAATACTTGTAAAATAAAAGGTACTCGTCACAAGTCAACACTTTGTATTTTTGTCCCAAGATCTGTTGCTCTCCAAGATTTCCCTGCTGCAGGTTTCCTATTAATTGAGCTCTCAGTCCAGTAGTGGGCTCTCTGCCTCTGGCCTTCCCCTGTCTACCATAGCTGTGATGGTTAAAAGCTTCTCCGGTTTGTCACAGAGTTTAATATGCACCCTACATAATTATGCAGGATTCACTGTGCTATCAAACTGCAATTCAAATTAGTTCAGGATTAAAGGCACAGAACAGTACTGCTTCCTTAATTGCATTGTACTGTGCTGATCACATTCAAATACCCATTACTCATTCCCTCTGTGGAGCAATAAGTCAGGGGGATTAATATTCAGGCAGGTGACAGGGCCAAGCCATTAAAAGGCAGTTATGCAGAAAGCATGGCTGGTTTTATTCACGTTAATGAAATCAGTGAAATGAAACTGTAATAGATTTATCAAAGCTCAGATGGATTTGCTGTAAATCAGTTTGATTCAAGCAATCAAACTGGACAATAGAGATAGTTTTCAGCTCTAGCAATGGGTGTCAGAAAGCAGCATGTGAAAAGTGCTGATATTCTTCATGTATGGATTTGATATCCACCCCGTGCACAGACCTATTCCCAAACCACTGCTGCTAATTTTTTTGTCTTTTGAACTAGGTGCCAGTGGCTGATAAAACATACAGCATATCATCTTAATACAGCACTTACAGTGTTTTTATTCCTCATTTTTAAGTCCCCCAGAACATCAATTCTTTCCAATCGCTGGCCAAGAAAAAAGGAAAGTTCCATAGGGCATACATTAGCATCGCTGTCCCTCCGCGGCCCAGAAGAGGGAGGCTAGCCCCAGCCAGGCCGTCTCCTCCCAATTGCCTGGAGTGGTCTCTCCTCCACTGACCCAGGTTGGGGAGGTCGGGGCCAGGGGACGAGCAGCCCATCTCAAAGAGTGATGGACGAGGGCAGGAGGAGCTCTAAGAAGCTGAAAATTTACTTTTGTTCTGGGTCTAATGAAATAATTTGGTATCCATTAGAGGGCAGCATTAGAACAAAAACTGAGCACAGCAGGGGAGGTGTCCCCTGAAGATAGACAAGGGAGTACCTTGGCGGAGGTAAACTTTTTCTACTCTACTCGATAATATTTTCCAAGGGTAAAGCCGATGAACGGAGAAAACTAAGGAATGGGAAAGATGGGAACAAACACTGCTGTCGGAGGAAAATGACACTGAGTTGCATATGCCCATTAGCTTCAGGGAAATTTCCAGTCCACACGTGTGCTCCCTCTACAGCTCACCCTTTCTAGGGTTCAAGTAGAAATAACTTGGGTCTTGAGCTTAATGATCTCGGGAGGGTTTTGAGGACGGTATTTCTGATGGAATTGCAATAAATTGTGAAAGAGTGATCGAGTTTTTGTTTCCTTAAAAAGTGCATCATGGATTGTAGGTTGTACTAAAACTACTCTAATTGGTCTAATTTTTATTTATTAGAAACAAATTGTTCAAGAACGAAAGCCGGTTCTTAATGATCCAAAACAGAAATAAATGTTCTAGTCTATTAGCGTCCTATATGGAATAAATCAATATTAAAGCTAATTAACCCTTTTCAAAGGCATTTTGTCCCAGGTTTTTATTTAATGGTTCAGTGCTGCTTAAAGCATGGATCAAGCTGGATAAGCTCCATTTAAAAAATGGCCCATTTTGGAAACAGTTTAGCAGTTCACTCTGATGAATATATTTATCAGGATAAACTTGACTATTTCAACTGTGTAGATACCTGTCCAGAGTTCCTTAAAAAGATCAGGTAATAAAATAGAGATTAAGGACAACAAACAAACCTGTCCATTTAGCAATGGTCTAACATGATAGAAACTGATTTGGTCTATTGCTTTTTAAAAATATTTATCCTTAGAAATATTCTCAATCTTTACGTTGGAGGCTGTTCCTAAGGTCAGAGAGAGGAAGACTCCATTTAAGCTATTTCATCCCAGGCCATATGTGAAATGCAAATCTATGATTTGTCCTTTTTGGAAGAAGCCATGATTTTTTTTTTTTTTTTTAAGCCATGATTTTTTAATAGTGTTCAAACACATAGTGCAAAGCACACACCTTTCAGGACATAAATGACTACTTTGACATATGAAACCCAATGAAAATTATATACATTATTTAAGGATTTCGGTACTCTTCCCCTTTTGTTATACTAGCAAATCACAGAGTGTACTTTAATATAAAGCTATTTTTTTAGTTATAAGATAGATGATATATTTTGTACGTGAATTGAATTCTTCACAGTGCTAGAGGAATTAATTTGTGATGTTATGAAATTTTGATTAGCCCGCTGTAAAATCAGAATTGTTTACCACAAGTGTCCGGATTCTGACTCTTACAGTCTTTCTAAACAAATAATGAAATGAACTGGGGTTGGGGGGGGGAGACAGGGTAATTTATGAAAACATGGTACACCATAATTTTGCCATTTTTCTGCAATAAGGATGGCAAATGATTCATGGGATAAAATGAAATATTTCTCACTGTCATTTCAATGGATCTAAGATTTACAGCTTCTTAACTTGGATAGGAAAAACTCAAGATGCATAAAAATGAATTGTAAATCCGTTAATGGTGAGGATGGAAAACAACAAGAAGAAATTATTTCAAGCAAAGAAGAGCAAATCTACCAGGCAACAAACGAAAAGGAAGTGGCAGCAGCTGTTTACTCTAAGACCCTTGAAGGAAGGAGGTAGTGAAGAGGGGACTGCTTGCTCTGAAGAGGCCATTAGGGTCAGGTTCAAGAAAAGTGATATGTTGATCAAGCTCATTACATTTAGATCACTTAGACAAACAGAGGAAGGTAGCCTTTAAAGCAAAATCAGATATGTCGAAGTGGAATTTTTAAAAGATTATGAAAAAGTCAGACCCAGTTTTAGAAGGTTAAAATGAGTAAAGAAATCCTGGGACTAAGAAAAAGCAGCTTCCCGATTCAAGACTGTCCTCAACCCAAACTTCTTTTTACAGGCCTTAGGGCCAAAAAAAGGAAAACGTTTTTTTTTTTTTTTTTTACACCTCCCCGCTCCTTGAGACATCACAGTGAAGGAAAGCTAGCAGCAGCAACAGAGAAGTGAATCTGGGCTCTACAGAAGCCGCCGTACCTGGAAAATGAGACCAGAGACACTCTGCTTAAGACACCAGATAACGGGCTGTAAGGGCTCCGAAGCTGGTGAAACCAGACGTGGCACGTGCACGCTCTAACAGTAGCCACGGTGGGTACCATGACACTCAAGCCTCCCCTCTCTTCACTGAAATGTGAAACACTCTCCAGGACTACAGGTTATGTACCTTAACCTCCACGGTTTCAAGCGACTCTGATGCGAATACGGGGAACTCACAGGGGACCTGATGGTAGGGTTTACCGAACAATGCCATTCGGTGCCAAATGAGGAGAAGGAACATGGCCCTGATGGTTTCGCTCAAGTGGCATCTTGCTTAGATCAGATGAATCTTGGGATTCTGGATCAGAGACTTAACGAAATGCGAAGGTAGTTCTTGACTTTTTGCCAAGAGTCCAAAACCATCTTAGCACAGGATTTTGCAGGACTATCTCTCGTGTCCTAATAGCTCACACAGCTGACGTTTTGTGTGTGCATTTCACGAGTTTGGTAGCCAGACATCTCAAATACAAAATATAGGCACAAAAAGCTCATCAATGCCATCTCCTCTACAGAAATTCTCTCCTTTTAAGGGTGCCACATCAATTGGAAACTTGGTTTCCTTCCTTTGTAAGTCAAATGGCATCAGGTGAAATCTGACACCGGTGATAATGCAGTGTTGCCAAAGATTGCAAATACGGATGTTAGTATCTATTTCCCTTTCTTTGATTTACCATACATTTTATACATTTTGAAAACTGGGAGCCAGGTATTTGGACAAATTTTATGTTGACAAATTTTAAAGTGCTATAAAATTGGATAAGCTAGCTCACGGGATGACGTTTTGAGCTGCAATATATTTTTCTCCAGGCACTGAACAAACAGCTCATTGTTGCAAGTCTGTCCGGGAGTCATCGCTTTGCGGGATTCTATACAATTTCAAAGAACCTTCAGAAACTCACACAGGCCTTTGAGCATGTAAAACCAGGAGACCGCGCATCTAAACCACAAATGGAGAACGTGCTCCATATACATGTGTAAATCAAAACCTATAAAATAACACGGGCATTATAAAATTTGTGTTAAAACTGATAACAGCTTTACTGATTTACTGACAATGAAAATATATAGCATTTTTTCTGTCAGAGCATTTATCAACTCTTGGCAACCCTGCACTAACTTGACATGTAAGATGATCAAAATGGATTATGTAATCTTTCCCATTCATTTCTATTGATTTTAGTTATGATAAAATTCATCAGTGTGCCTGGGAACGCTCAGGCTGAAAAGCTCTGGTTGACCAAGGTGGGGGGTAGCGGGGAGGAGAGAGAGAAAAAAAAAAAGAATTCAACAGAGTTGTAATGGGATGAATATAATTTTAGAATAGGATTGCACAAATACAGAAGTCATGCCCTAAAGGCTCCAGCAACAAATTAATACAAATAATTCTGGCAGTCTCATAAAATTACATTTGTCTATGCAGAGATTCACTTTTGAGATAAAATTACAAAATTCCAAGCCAGAAGAATCAATGGGCAAGTGCCATTTAAAAAAAAAAAATAGTTGCTGGAAATATTTTCAAACTTTTTTTAAACTCCAACAGTAATCAAAGTTATTTCTCTGACTGTAAGTAACATCAAAATGCCAGCAACTGGACCATTTTAATCAGTTTTATTGATTCGTGCTTTCAGTTCTTATTCAGTTAAAAACAAGGCACATTAAATACATCTTCTTATTGCTCTATAAATGCATGCAGCTCATTCTGTATATCAAAAGTAATAAATAATGGCGATAAAACACCAAGACAGTTATAAAAATGACAGCCCAGCCTCAAACACAGTATTTAACAGTCCTATCTAGAACAATAACCCAACACATACACGAAAGGGCCACATATAAAGGCATGCAGTGCGTGTATCCACTCCAGCACCAGCTTGTACTTGAGTCTTTAAAAACACAGTAGGGCTTTTTTATTCCCTGAAAACGGTGGACATAATGCAAAACAGTGCAAGTTAGAGCGTCACTGACTTCAATGTTATTACATTCATAGGCCAAAAAATCTTTACCAATACATAAAAAAGGAAATAAGATCGGTGATCATCCTTACAGCATGTTTAGTCAAAGTCAGAATGAAATTTGTGTTGTTGTACAAGAGACAAAGCTACATGTTTTGGAAAAGACAAAACGAAGCTAGAAACTAAAGCAGAATAGGGAGCATGCATGTAATAGTAGAAATCCTAAAGTTGCACTTGGTATAAATTGATTGAAAGCAAGAATCTTGCAAACAGCATGAGGGCTATGAGGCAGACAGCCTTGGCTTAACAAATAATCCAGCATGGTCACTATTGTTAGGACTGTGGTATGGGGCTATTTAAAGGAGAATCCATCTCTTCTCCACAGATGGGGGTTCTTCACCTGAATCCCCTTAAAGGCTCTTGAAACAAATCACTTGATGATAAAGACAATCTCTGCACCCCCCACACCCACACCCACAGAATCACCTAGTATCCCATACATACACAAAGAAAAGAAAAATTCTCTTGTCCTTAGAATAGGTTTTGAAGGGGCTAATCCCTCCATTTCCTTTCCCCTTTTCTGAAATCAGGTACAGAAGCTGTACAGGTTTAATTAAGAACTCACACAAAAATGCGGGGGTGCTTTATTCACAGTAAAGACTTGGAACCAGCTCACTTCCAAGACGAGTCTCTGGGATTGGTGAAGGAGCGTATGTTTTAGAATTAGCAGATTTTCAGCAAAAGCAGAGACACTCAAAGGAAGCAAAGTGCGCTTTTCTTTGTCCTTAAAGGAACTTACTCCGAGCAAAGCATGCACAAACCAGCCTGTTGTACAAACACAGTTCTGCACAGGCCAGTCAGCCTATTAAGCCGGTCCCTACTGTAATGGGTTCAGGGTTCAGGGAGGGCACAAGTTCTCACTATCTCGATCTAACTAGAAAGAGAGAAAGAGAGAGAGCACAAATGTACTGTATTGTGGTACGTCATCTGTGGGGTTTTAAAGGACAGCATTTCTATCAAGGGTCACCGGGTTCTAAACAGTGGAACTTATTGCCTTGATTAAAATCAAAAACAAAACACGAAATTACAAAGCCACATGCTTCTGATGTTTTTTTGTTTCTTTTTTCAAAGGCAGTGTAAAATGCTCCCACGTTGAAAGAAAAACGTTCACAGTGATACCTGGGAGCATCCTTGGCTCCGTTTTAGGTTTTCCTCTAGGAAATGGCAAGTCTGAACTTCATTTAAAAAAACAAATGAATGTTTTGAAGTGGGGTGGGGGCTTAGGTTGAGTGAACCTCTGGTGTTAACATTTCGACCTCCAGGCTCATACCCCACTTGAATGAGGCAGAAAGGTACTCTACAATGGTCACATAAATAGAAGTAACAGCACAATAGTGTTTTATGGACCAGTTAAAAAAAAAAAAAAAAAAGCCCAAACCTAAGATCTCAAGTCTGTGCAACTAAAGCCTGCCATTAAATATAGAGTTCTATCTCCTATTACATATACAACCTGATCTTAGAAAATAAAAAGGCAGGTAGTTAACCTCACAGAAGGAAGCACAGTGGGTAAAAATTCAGATCATTGGTTAAAATGCTAGTGAAGTATTGCAAAGGCATACCAAATTGGCCCTTTAAATTCAATACATTATTTGTTAAATTCAATGCAGATTTTATTTTTTTGTTTTTGTTTGTGTCCGGTGTGTGTGGTATGGGAGGGGTCTGTGTGTGGGTATGAGTTGTGCGTGGTTTTATTTCTTTTCTTTTTCTCTGTGGTTGAGAACTTTTCCATGAAGGAGAAAGGCTTTAAGCAACCCAAATGACCTTGAATACTGCAGCATTGTGCCTTTTTACAAATAATTATAATTAAAGTTAACGAAAGGTTACTTCGATCCTCTTTTATTCTCCATTTGAAATTACTCCCCCAAAATGATGCAATAAACTAAGCCAAATAGGCCATGTTTGACAACAGCACATGCTCCACAGTTTAGGATTGGGGGGTTGAAAATCGTGTTGTCGTACGTGGTCATACACACACAGATTTTAAATCTTTAACTTCATTACTACTGTAAGGATTTGAGAAGTTTAGTCTCATCCCATTACATCCAACTTGCCACTTAAAAGCTGGTTTTAAAATATGAAAAGCAAGGATCTTCCTGGCAACTATAATAGTCAAAGAAAAACCAGAGTGACTGGGGAAAAAAAAAAACCGAATTGCTGAGACGAAACTATCAGTGTAACTTCCAGCAAATGTCAATGCTATCCTTATCGTACACCTGTGATTCTGGAAGCATTCAGAGTTTCTCTTTGAGACTCACTCCCGTAACCAGATCTAAGCTTTGTCTTCCCTCTCTGGTTTTGCCAGCCATACCCTGGATATAAAATTGCACAATGTTGTTTGGATGGGGAAGACAGACCAGCTCAGGGAAGAAGGATCTGGGCGGTCTCCAGAAATGCTATCATTTCTATAGGTCACTCCCTGCTCAATTTCTGTTAGGAGCAAATCCTACCCACCATCTTAACGTCCAGAGCTTTGTGCACGTCACGAAATTTTTCCAGCTTCTATTCAATTTCGGCCAAAATGCTCTGTCCCTAGGACTGACCCAGAATAAATGAAGAGACAAACAAAAAGGGAGTATGTCCAGTCTAACAGGTTACAAAATGGTTGCAAAACACTAAATCGGTGTGCATGGAAAGTGAGAAACAAGATTAAATACATTGTTCAGAAGCTAGATTGAATGGCAAAGATAAATCAACGCCCTAAAGCTTTGGAATGTATCCCAATGTTAACAAAGGCAGCTACCCATAGCCACTATTTTGGCGTGGTGTAAGTCATCTCTGGTTGTTACATGATGATTTGTTGTTCCTGTGTCTGTTGGCTGTGGATGTCCTGCCCAGACTCACAATCCTCCACAGCTTCGGTCCACTGGAATGGGGACTCTTCTGTCGAGGTTCTCTTCTGCAGTTTTCATCAGGATCGCGAGCCGGCTTCCGGACACCCTTCCTTTCTGAATAGCACTCATCAGCTTCAAGAGAAAATAGGCAACAGAGTCAGAAGGTAGGCATACTTCCCCCCTTCTTCACCGCATTTTAATGGTCACCTCTGCAGCGGCTCCATCGAAAACCCATAGCAGGTGTTACAGCTCCAATAAGAAGAGAATACAATCTTCGAGCATCTCGAAAAGCGGGAAAGGGGCAGGTGTTTCAGGGCTGCAAAACTATACCTATCTAGCCAGTCAGCCTGCTTTTAAAATGCAAATCAAGTGCGTCACTCTTTGCCCCTTTCACGTGCTCAGGGCGTGTATTTTTTTGGAGCCACTCAAATATTAGATCTGTAATTTCATTTAAAAATCTTAAAAAGGAATCTCAGGGATTGAACAAAGACAAACCATGACCTATATTTAACTACTCTTTTTTAGTGTTACTGTACTTGACAACTTCAAGTCCCTTAAATCCAAATTCCTTAAAGACTTTTTAAAGTAATTTACATTTAAGTCCTTGAAATGGACCCAGAGATCTACCTTAAGAATTAAAAGCACTCCACAGCCCAGATTTTAGTTAATTCATTTTTATCCAATGGATAAAATCAGAATTAGTCTTGAAATTACATGCAGTCAGCGGGCAAAGGCCTTTAATCTGGAAGGCACTTTGCAATTATGAGCATGGGGATTTTTTTTCTTTCTTTCTCAAGTTGATGTGGTTTTAACTATTTGCTTTTCTTGATCTCACTTTCCCAATCTTTTCTATTTATTTATTTGAAAAAGAACTTAGCCATTCACCAGGAAAAATTCTCAAAATATTTTTAGGGTTATACTCTTTAGCTTTCAGAGATACATTTCTTAAAAATGACTCTGAATAAGAGTCAGAGGCATCTGCCAAAGGGCTGGATCAGAATTTCATGACCTTATTAAAATCTGTTTCACAAGCCACTGCTTATTAGAGATGGACTCCTACATGCAGGGCGTCATTAGAGCCCAAACCTAAAAATAAAGTCATGTAACCATGCAACATCTGTAGTGATCATTCCATGATGATTATTGAAAACACAGATCTATATTCAAATAGGCGTTTGATGGGATAAACATGGGCTCTTTATGTTCAGAAAAGAAAAATAATTTATTTTAAAAAAACACCCTGAAAACATACTTTACATCTGACAAATGGTGTAACATAAAGAATGCTGACATCTAAAGACAGAACAATTTACTGTTTATTGTTTTGTCTATGGTTCCATGAAGACCTTCTAAGTTTATCGGAGCTAACAAAACTGATAGAGCTAGAGTTTTTTTCTTGATTCATAAACACTATATGATACACCAACCTTTAAAAATTCCATTTTCTTTAAACATTACAAGTGTCTTGAAACCATATTATGAGGGGAAAAAACAACAACAACATTCAGGTGTGAATATATTTCATGAAAAATATGGTCAGCATTTTTTAAGTTGAAAATTACACTGTGTATTTGTACTTAGTAGAAGCATGAATAGTCTCTTTCATTTAGAAGTGGACAAGAAATAATTATTTAAAAACTCTACAAGGAAATCTGCAGATGGTTTAAATTATTTTCCACGTGTTTAATTCTACTGCACTCAAGAAAATTACTTAAAACCCAAACCACATAGCATATCCATAAAATTAGACTCTCATTGTTTCTAAAACTCCAGATCTTTCAACCCTAAATGCTATTGTTTATTTACAACATGCATGAAATGAAGCATAAGCTATTTCTTTGAAGAAAAGTTTTCTAAAATTCTGAGACAAACAATAAAATATTCTTGAGAAAAAACTAGACCAAAAAAAAAAAAAATGTATTCAATGGTTTCTAATTCCCCAGCATATATTTTAAACTCCATTTCAAATGTGCACTTAAACAGTAAGATAAAGAACTAAACATTCTCTTTTGTAATGCTGGACACAACCTGTGAAAATTTTCTGCATTTAGATTCAACAATGCTCTTATCTGCAGCTCATCTCCAGAGAGACAATTACCATTTCCTTTGCCTTGATATTGTTTGTTTAACTTGACACAGTGAAGAAAGGGCTGACATTGACCAAAATCCCCAGCATTAATTTATTTCATGTTCAGCATTCATCATTGCCAGGGTACAAGCAAGACCTGGCATTCATTTGAAATACCTGCCCCAAGAAGCACTGTGGAAAAAACCCGGCCACTTGGAAACCAGTGCATTCTTCATATGATCAGAGTCCTATGGACAGCTACAAATAATGTATAGGTTTATTAAATTTCTTTCTTTTAAGGAACTTTTAAGGAATGATGTGTAGTCTCCAGTTGGAAGTTAGAATAACAGAATTTACTTTCTTCATGGTTACGATTAAAAAGTCGAGCCTTGGGGAAGTGGAACAATGGAAATAGAAATGCTTGACCTTTTATGGGTCAAATTATGGGGTCTTGACCCCAAAAATACAGGTTTCCTTTCTTTTGCTTTTCAGGTTCTTAATAATGTAGGAATATAATAATTACATTGCAGGGTCTCTAGTAAGTATCCTCAAATCAACACAACTAGGATTTTTTTAACATCATTAAAAAAATTATTTTCCACTTTAGAAATACAGTGTGTGCCTCTTTTGAAGCAGGTGAAGAAAGGTCTGGCAGTGGTAGTCCATGGCATATTTTTCTAAAAAGCATACTTCTTATTCAGCCCTTTAAACCATAATTAACTTGTTAATCTACATTGCCCAACACAACAGAACATCTTAGAAAAAGAAAAGAAAACAAAACAAAACAAAGAAAAAAACAAGAAAGAAAGAAAGAGAAAAGAACATGCTCCATGCAGAGCCTGATCCTTAAGTGCAGACAGAGGTAACCTTTGCAGGCTTCAAGCATTCTTTTTTTCGGAATGATATGACAACCGTGTGGACTTAATCCATCCTGAAGGGGTGCCTGGGTGGCTCAGTGGGTTAGAGCCTCTGCCTTTGGCTCAGGGTCATGATCCTAGGGTCCTGGGATGGAGCCCTGCATCAGGCTCTCTGCTGAGCAGAGAGCCTGCTTCCCCCTCTCTCTGTCTCTGCCTGCCTCTCTGCCTACTTATGAACTCTGCCTGTCAAAAAAATAAAATCTTTAAAAAAATTTTAATAAAAAGGATTCATTCTCAAACAGCCATTCACAACCAAAAGATAAAAAGCAAACACACATGTTCCCCCTCACCACAGCTCACCTGCAAAAACTCATTGAGTTCCACCTGTCCATTTTTGTTCAAGTCTACTTCATTCAAAATTTCATGTAGTGTATTCTCATCCATTTGGACGTTGATACTCTAAATGAAAGGGAAGCACAAAATAAGGAGGTTTAATTAAAAATGATTACATTATATGTTTATAAAAAAATAAAAAATTTGAAAAGGAAATTTCTATAGTATGAAATAAAAAAATGATGCATACCCTTTTATTAAAGCTACCAACCTTTCAAAAAGTACAGGAGAAAATTACTTATAGAAAGCATTAGATGCAGAGAAAATGATCTAATCGAGTTTTTATGTTTCTCTGCTAGCAAAGACATTGAGCTAAAAAAATATTACCTCTAATACACGCTGAACATCAACAATGGTAATAAAGCCCTTTTGGTCTGCATCGAACTTATGAAATCTCTTCTTGTACCTAGAACACAACATTAAACATTGGAAAAACATACCTACATAGGTCAAGTCAAAACAGAGAAATATGGAAACTTATTAGAAGTACCTGTCGATGTCGGAAGGCAGGAGGCTAATTTCAGAACGATCTGTTAACTGTTCTGATCGTGATTTATAGCCCATTTCATAATACAGAAACTTCCTGGCTGTTTCAAGTTCCTCCTAAAACACAAGCATACACAAAGTTCAAAGACTGATGGAAAAAATTATTGATTTTTCCCTTTCTTACTTTTCCAACCAGCACAATTTTTTATTTCTTCCAGTTTCACTAAAGTATAATTTACATCCAATAAAATGCACCTATTTTAGATACGCAGTTTGATGTATATTCTACCATTCTACCACGATCAAGATATAGGACATTTCTATCACCTGAAGAAGCTTCCTCTGCCCCCCGCCCCTTTTTTCAGTTGATCTGCTAGGCTCAACCGTCACTGATCTGCTTTCTGTCTCCAGAGTGTTTTCGCCTTCTCTCCAGTTTCCCATCAAAGGGCTCCTATAGTATATCGTGTCTTCCGTCTGACTGCTTCCAAACAGCATGGTAATTCTGAGACTCTTTCATGTGGTTGAGGGTTTTAAAGTTGTGTTTCTTTTTCCTGAAGAATATTCTCACCCAGTATCATCTAGCCAAATCTAGAGAACCCAATCCTTATGGTTTGGTGACAAATAAAGCAATTAAAGGTGATAAACAGCAACTATGATGTGCAGGCGAAGTCATTGACGGACATCATCGGATCAGCTACCCTGAAGCTTTGTCACGAGGATGCTGAGAGTTGGGTGGGAGTTACAGAGTCAGTAGAAGAAACAAGGTCTCCGAACAGTTACTCTGACACTCTCCACTGTCCCCAGTCACAGCAGATAGTGACTATTGTTGAGAACACTGTCTTAGTCTTTCACGGCACTCTCCTGCTGGCTTACAGCTTACAGACCGTCTTTTTCTTTCCTTTCTCTTTTTGGAATTTTGTACTACATTTGCCCACCTTCTGTCTTCTGGTTCTGTTCTTATTTGCCACAATATTTTAAAGCTCAACGGTAGTTAAATAATCCCATCTGCAAATTCTCTGAGTACCCAGAGATATCATTTTTCTGGGCTGGCATATAAACTCGTTTAGAGCAGCCTCCTATTTGAATATCTATTTCCTCTTACCAATATTTATTTTGCTCTTTTCACACTGAAAACTGTTCTCCTTGACAAAAAAAGAAGGAAAGAAATTTGGTATTAGACTGAGTTGAATTGTTCTCTCTTTTCTCCAGCATTCAAGAATATGTTGCCACTCATTTTAAGCAATGTCTAGGTTAGGCCTTGCATGCATCCTTTTTGATTTTTAAAATTTATTTTTTGGGGGCACCTGGGTGGCTCAGTGGGTTAAAGCCTCTGCCTTAGGCTCAGGTCATGATCTCAGGGTCCTGGGATCGAGCCCCACATTAGGCTCTTTGCTCAGCGGGGAGCCTGCTTCCCCCTCTCTCTCTGCCTGCCTCTCTGCCTCCTTGTGATCTCTGCCTGTCAAATAAATAAATAAAATCTTTAAAAGAGAAAAGCTTAAAATAAAATAAAATTGACTTTTGGTGTCCTTAGCATTTTTTCCCCTACCTTTAGTCAACTCCTGACACTGTTCTATTCCTACATTCGCATTAGTCTAGGAACCCTTTCATTGCAGTGCACCTGTCTTCCATCTATTTTAAATGTGGTGTTTATCAGCTGGCTTTGTTCCGAATCAGAGTCCCATTTCTTCACTTGCTGCCCCCTTTTCCTCCTCATAAGAATCAATTTTGAAAGAATTTCTTTTTGTGAGGCTTTCTCAATCGACTTAAGTGGTCTTCTCTTTAAAGTCTCTCAAGGAAATGTATGTATGTATGAAGGTATAATATCCGCCTCACCAAACGCTATGGCAGCATTTCCCAACATGCACCTTGAGTAGTACTAGTGTCCCTCCCTCCAGCCCTTCCAAAGAGTGAGAGGTGGGTCCATCTCTGAATAAGTTCCCTTTTTGGAAACCGACAATGCACACAGGCACTTGAAAGCACCAAATCATCTGTGCTAAAGAAAAAAAAAAAATGGTTTCCTTTGTTGAACTCAGATATTCCCAAATTCTTCTATCTATGTAGTCATCTTTTGGTTTACACCTTGCAGAGCACAATTTGGCAATGTCCCACTTTCTAAATGTCCACCAACTCCTCTGTCAACGCTCAGTTCCCCTAGACAATGTCTTCTTCCCTTATCAGTTCTTCCAGTGTTGGATTCGATCTCGAGTAGCTGATCTCTAAATCTTTCTCTCAATTTTGAAAATTGAGATGCATTTCTGAGGTATATACTGGTTGTAACCGCTCAATTAGATTTCAAGATCCTTGAAACTATGAGCTAATTATTATTTCCCTAAAATATTTGGTATAATGTTCAGTATACAAGTCTCTCATTAAGTATTGACTGGGAAAAACAACCACAATTCATCTACAGAGAGTTATTTATCACCTTGTTCTGCTTTCACTTTTGCAGGTTAAATAATCCCAATGCTTTTAACCTTTTCTCAGAAGTCCAGCTTTCTAACCTTTAATTCTTTTTTCCCTTCTCCTTTGTTCTCTCTAGACTGTCCACAGGTCTCATTAATACTCCTACAGCTCAGATACTAGGTAATAACTTTAGGTCGTTTATTTCTCTTACTTTGTTGAGGGGGGATGGGAGAATATTCTGAGCACACGAATCTACTCATAAAACTTGAACTGAATGAAGTTATATCTAGCTTCCTCGGAGGGCCAAACACAGCCAGTTTACAGAATTTTCTTCCTCCTTCCTACCTCCTACAGCCTGAATTCCTGGCACCAGCTATCTTCCTGCATATTCAAATCTTTCCAACCATAATTTTTACAGGAACACATTATCCCCAATCCTTCTATATGGTAAAAAAAAAAAAAAAAAAAAATGATTGGCATTAGTAGAGGTGCAAGTTTCATTCTTGGGTTGTCTCTGCAGGCAGTTTTAGTCCATCAAATTGAAACTCAACACTGGAAGAGTTATATCCAGTCCTGCCAATGGGGGGGGGCAATAGGGCAAGGTGGGGAAAGCTCAGGCCCTGAAATCAGAGTACCTGGCTTCAGCCCCTGTTCCACAATTTACTCGCTGTATGAACTCTGACTGGACATACTCACTGAGCCTGTGTTCTCACCTATAAAAAGGGGGTAAAGGCTAACCAAAGGTTAACCTTGTGGTCAGGTGAAGGACACTACAAACAAACATCGCACTAAAGTTAGGAAAAATTTTTAAATGCAGGGTCATGGTTTCACCCCCCAAAGACCCTGAATTTGATAATCTAAAGTCAAGCCTCAAAAATCTGTTTGTTTTCCCTATATTTCAGGTAATTCTGATATGTAACCACCTTTGGGAATCTACACCAGAATGAGAATGTTTTAAGGACAGGATCTATGCCCAGACCTTCCTTATACCTTCCATATAAGACACAGATGCTCAGTTATGTTCATTCACTCATTGACAGTTACTTATTGAGGGCCTACCATGACCAGCACTGAGGTTACAGAAACAAAGCAGATCATGTCCTTTCCTTTGGAAAGCTCATTTCCTGGATGAGAGGCAGACAACAAATAAACAAACAACTGAATACATGGTATGTCAAATAGGAACAGATGTCAAAGAGAAAAATAAGGTAAGGAGAGGGATAGGAAGTGAAGGGCTAGGCCATGAGGGTACCTAGGAAAGAACATTCCAGGCAGAGGGATCAGCAGGGCTTAAAGAAGGAAGAGCAGCTCAGCTTGTGGGGAGTGAGTGAATGGGAAGTCCACAGGGGTCAGAAAGGTGGTAGCCAGATCCTGGTGACCTTGTAAACTGCTGCCATGACTTTGGCTTTGAGTAAACCAGAAGATGTTTCAGCAAAGTAATTGCTCATTATCAGTCCTCATCTTACTATTCTATCAGCATCATTTGATACAGAAGATTACTTTTCTTTCCTTGAAATATTTTCTTCCTTTCCTCTGGGACACAACTTCCTCTTCAGTCTTTTCACCCTTTCTCCAACCTTGCTAGCTATCACTTTCCCTTGCTCAGGGTGTCTGTCTTCCTTATCTACCCCACTTCCAAACTCTGGAGAGCTCCAGGGCTGTGTTTGAACAACTTGCTGTTATCTCACTGCACAAACTCCCTATATGATCTCATCCAGCCTGATGGCTTAAATACCAACAAAAATTTATATCTTTAGTTCAGACCTCCCCTCTGAACTTCATTCAGACTGACATATCCAAAGATCTGGTTTATGTTTTAATAGAATCGCTTAAGTTGTTAAAGTAAGAATAATGCCCTGTGGGAGGGAAGCTTTTATAATAAACCGTGGAAGAAATGCTGGTAGCTGAAAGCACAGTGATAGTAGCTGGCTGTGTTAAGAAGGGGTTGAATTCAAGCCACTATTAGAAGATAAATATGATACAGTTTGCGGATGGATTCAGATTAGGTATGATACTAAGATTTAGGTCTAAGGAACTAGAAGGTGGAATAGCTATTTTTGACATGGAGAGGTCAGTTGTAGTAGTAGTCGTGAGTGCTGGTGGTGGTAGTGATTGGGGAGAAAGAGGAGGAGATCCAAAAGAGATGGTGCCATGGATTGAACTTCCTCCCACCAAACCCATATGTTGAAACCTAACCCCCAATGTGATGGTAGAGATGGGGCTTTGGTGAGGTAATTAGGTTTAGATGAATCTTGAGAATGGCATCCCTCTCCCTCCCTCTCTCCTCCATGTGAGGACACAGCAAGAAGGCAGCTCTCTGAGAGCCAGCAAGAGCACTCTTACCAGAAACCAACCATACTGGCACTCTGATCTCAGACTTCTAGCCTCCAGAATTGAGAGAAAGGAATGCCTGTTGTTAAGTCTAGGTAAACATAACCCTAAACTGCAGTATTCTGTAACAGCAGCCTGACTAGATGAAGACAGAGAGGATTCCAACGGAGTTCAAGAAGGAGGGAGGAATCAACTGTGTCAATGCCACTAAATGTGTGAGTAATAGGAGGACCAAGAACTGACAAGTATATTGAGCAACATGGAAGCCAGTGGTGAGCGTGATCAGAGCTAGTCTAAGAAAGTGGCAAAAACAAGCTTCAGTGGAACCGGTTTAAGAAAGACTGGGTGGTGGGGCGCCTGGGTGGCTCAGTGGGTTAAGCCGCTGCCTTCGGCTCAGGTCTTGATCTCAGGGTCCTGGGATCGAGTCCCGCATCGGGATCTCTGCTCAGCAGGGAGCCTGCTTCCCTCTCTCTCTCTCTGCCTGCCTCTCTGCCTACTTGTGATCTTTCTCTGTCAAATAAATAAATAAAATCTTAAAAAAAAAAAAAAAAAGAAAGACTGGGTGGGGGATAAGGAACGGAACGAAGGAGGGCAGAAAGCATTTTTTCCTATAAATACACGAAAATGTCTCTGCATATTATAACAATTTGGTTTAATTAAAAATCATGAAAATCTTCTGTTTATTACAACAAGCCCAGGGCTGTACACGTGGGCATCTGAGCACCACTGCTTTTTTTTTTTTT